>JABFOV010005779.1:0-11551 GCA_022817685.1 Aradophagus sp. ZL-2020
TAACTATCCAATTCGGAGCGAGGATCCGCCGAACGTCATCTTTGGCGAATCGTCTTGCAGGGCGCCCCACCCCGCCGGCAATTCATCGCGATTTATCAGCCGAATGTTCCGACGCACGAATTTAATGAGGAAATCCTTATCGCCGATGAAATAGATAACCGTAATTACATCGTCAATTAAAATTAATTAAGTTACGAGCGCGCGCGATTTTGACGGCTCGACGAATCGCCGCGCGCCGCCGTCTTCGGGCTTAATTATGCGAGTTAAAGGGCTTTTCGGGCCGGGACGCCTCGGGGGCCGGCATATGCTCCAATTATGGCCTTTGTTTATGAGGCCCGTAATCAAATTTAGACCGCTTGTCGTTTTGATTTATCTTGATTCAAGCGCGTGAGGCGTCGAGTTACGCTGCTACTCGCCCGGGACTTGTTTTACATCTGGAATGTCATTTGGTCAGTAAAGGGGTTGGTACATGCCAAGAACTGATGTACAAGAAACTGTAGCGTTTAATATAATTCACGTGAGCGCTCTTTCACACCGAGGAAACATCATTAAAATATATACGTTGCATTTATTTTATATTGTAATCGATAGATTAGTAATTAAACAAATTTAATTGTAATTTACTATATGTTTCCGGTTAACACGATTGGTTATTGTTAAAAGCGCCACCTACAACTCAGGTGGGCATAATCATTTAGTTGTGAAATATACCCTAAAAACACGTAACTTATTTTAAGACAATTTCTGTAGACGTTTTTAACGAAAAACGTCTACGAAATAACAGATTTTCATTTAAAGTTATTTATAGTGTGTTATGTACTAAACTTGGATTTCAATTAAAATAACATACTTGAAAGGAATTTTTGTCGCTGATTCAGCGCTATATTTTTCAATCGCGAACCTCATAAACAATGGCCAAAAAGCATAAGCGTAAAGTGGAGTCGCGTGAGCTGAAAGGAAAGCAGGCGCGCCACCCGAAAGCCGAGCTCAATCAATACGACGGCGTGTCAAACAGTCGGATGATTGGGAAAAGGCCTCGCGCTCAGGTAGACGCCGTCTCGCCGACACGTTACCTTGTTGCGGAAGATCGCACGGTATTGTGTGTGCTCCCACAACGTTACGACTCTGCCCCCACGTGTGCGACGACCCTCTTACCTTTTTTTTTCCTTTTCTTTTTTCGTGCCTTTTTTAATCTACGGACTCGTGTCGGACGCGTGTTACGCACCCTGCTCTATTTTTATGCTTCGTCAAACTCGGCGTGTTTTGACATCCCGGACGCACCTCGGTCATTAGTTTCTAGTTATTGCTCCGTTTGATATTTTTCTTTTCGGTTTGCCTGTAATCTTCGTTCTGAGAAATCGAACTCGGAAAAATTTGTTATAAAAATGTCGAATAAAAAAAAGTACATTTTTTCAATTCTAACACGATTGTAGTGTTGATACACTGAGAGAAAAAAGAATGTAAAAATTACAATCGGCATGAAAACTACTATCAAAAATAAAAGTAATCTCAACTTTAAATGACGGAATAATGTAGATAAGTTACCTGAAGTCTTAAGTTCAAATGACGGAATAATGTAGATAAATTATAGTTTTTATTATTTTTTGATAGTAGTTTTCATGTTAAAAGTCTTATGTCCTCAAACTGTTAAAAGATTGTAATTTTTACTTTCTTTTTTCTCTTGGTGTACTAAATTGCATACTATGAAAAAAGTAAAAAATCTGTTATAATAAATGGATTATTCTTGTGATAAACGGATTCGATTTACTATAAAAATAATTAACTAATCATAAGAATGGTATTTTTATAATAAATGGATTTTTTTAAAGTATAATACTGCACTGCAATACTGTATTTTCAATAGATTTGAAATATTGTTTCACCTGTAAAATTTTTTACCTGTAACATATTTTCTGAGTTCATCCTTTGTTATTTACAACCTCGCTAGTTTTCGAATGAAATAGATTATTCATTCAACTTTACTTGAAATATCGCTTACACCATTTAAATTACCAAAAGCTGTAATATAATTGACTTCACTTTCTTATTTACTAAGAATCGACAGTTTAACAATCCATTTCAAATCTATTGGATACTGCCTCTTATTTCAACAACTTAGACCGTCATTTGAGCAACTTGGACTGTCGTTTCAACATTCCAACTTCCTCACCGCGAAACAAATAATTTCTCCCTGAATTTAACTCGAGCATCGCAACGATTCTTCCGTCAATTTCTTCCTTCCGCTTTAATGAATTGCAGCTTCCTCGTCCGGTAAACTGCGCCATCTCGGTAATTGATTTTCCGCGAAGTAAGTGTTGATTGTTTATTAACTCGGGCGGTCGGCTCATTAGCAAAGTTGGTCTCGGCACTTTCGGCGATCGTGGAAAAGCGCCGAGTAATTTGAGGAAAGCCGCAATTAAAACATTACCACGACCGTAGACATGACGTTTCTGGGAATGTTGTTCCTCGTTCTCGCGACGAGCGCCCTTTTCCTTTTCGCGCCGATGAAACGCAACGACCTCGTTGAAAAGTATAGAAAAAAAAAAAAAAAAAAAAAAAAAAAAAAAAAAAAAAAAAAAAAAGGGGGGGGGGGGGGGGGGCGGAGGGGGGGGGGGGGGGAGGGGGTGGCGGTAAACGGCGGGTCCTACTTCGCCGGACAATCTTAACCGGAGAACAGGTCGGCTGTCATATTCGATTCGGTGGAATCGAGTTAGCAGCACCTGCCCATGGGGCTTGCGTGATTTCGCTCAGCTATCAACGCAGAATTATTGAAGATCCAGACGAGCCGGCACGTTAGAGGGTAATGTACTTGAATCCCATGCGACGATTGATTACGGGGGAAACTTGTAAATGAAACAGCCGCGGCACACCGCGACGCTATATTCCCGCGCGCCGGGCATTAGTCTTATGTTTTTTTAATGTCCCCCGCAAAAAGCATGTCACGTTAGTCGGGCGTAATTGCGACGGAAGGCACGCAACGCGGCTCGAAGCCCGGCTGATTTATCGAGCCGAAACCTCGGGCCGATTAATCATTGCGCCTAATAGAACGATTATAATTAACGCGCCTCGATACCGGCGCAAAAAAAAGGACCGACGAAATCAATCGGCGATCGATTCAGCGTGAAGATACGATCGAGACCGGGTCGAGACGAGGGAGGTCTGCCGAGCGCTCGGAATCAGTCCTTCGGATTAATAAACGTGGACAGGTGCTGATAACAAGTGTTTTGTACCGTCGAGCTAAAAGCTTGTTTAGACTTTTTTCGTTACCTCGATTTCAAATCGACTGTACTTTATCGACATTCCGACGGATTGAAAATGTTGAATCAATGTGAATCATTTTCGCTTGAAACACAAACTTTTTAATCGAGAACAAAGTTGTCAAGCCTCCAAACGTGAGTACTTCCGTTATCAATTTTCGTCTTGCGCGGCGAAAATAAAAATGTGAAGCAAGTTCCAAACGTTTCTTTATCAATTTTGTTTTCTACTTTCTTCTACAATTTTTGTACAAAAATTATAAAAAAGAAAAAAGTGAAATCAAGTGAAATTTAATTATTCTAAAGTTTTCAGCCACTTGAAGACAAAGTAACAACGAATTTTACTCAAAAATTTTTCAAGTTCGAATTCGTTGTTGAAGAAAACTTTGGATCTTCCTTCACACAAATAAAACGTAACTTTTATTAAAACTTTTCCAATGAATTTTGGATTTGCATCAACTAACAACTCCGACGCAATTAACGTAACATAAAATTTTGTTAAAAAATGTCTTCATAATTTTTTCACGTATTAACACCGGAATAAATTTTGTATCGTCCTCACTTTCCTTATTAAACACCCCATCCAACGCGAAACGTTGATTCAGGATAAAGAAACCGTAATTAGGTCTCGGATACGGAACGCGTATTAGAAAAGCCCCAACAGAATCACGAAAGAACCGCTGATATTCAATTGAAGGCGACGTTCCGCGGAATACTCGAGCAAAGCGAATGGAAGTTTAATACGCTGGAGTTATAATTGCTTGATTGTGAGAATTTATGCGGCCAAGTGGTGGCTTAATTATGAGAAATCATGCAGCTGAGTTTCTGCAGCGGCGTATCGCGGCGTTCCGCGGCACCGAGCTGCCTTTACAAGGGTACGCTAATTTGAAAATTGTTCCCGGGCTTATCTTTGTTTCGGTCGTTCGTGTTATCGTTTGCACTTGATTATCGCGACTTCATTACGTTTGATTTGTATCTCGCGCGCATCTTCATCAACATTTACGGCCGCGCGAAAGGAAGGCCCCAATTTGTTAACACACGCCGTCCCGTGCAATTACGGTAATTCGTGAACGTTGCTATTCGTTCGAAGGGCGCGACCAACCGACCCGAACGCTCCATATTTGCATTTCAAATTCAAAAGTCCGCGCCACCACGGACGCCCCCTCCCCGGGCTCATAACCACCTTCGCACCCACGGCCGTTCGACGAACGATCGCCAGCCGAGTCCGATCCTCGATCCTAATTAGTCACAGCGTCCAC
Organism: Aradophagus sp. ZL-2020; assembly: GCA_022817685.1. Classification (NCBI taxonomy): domain Eukaryota; kingdom Metazoa; phylum Arthropoda; class Insecta; order Hymenoptera; family Scelionidae; genus Aradophagus; species Aradophagus sp. ZL-2020. The sequence goes on from JABFOV010005779.1 coordinate 4,514, forward strand.
GCGGGCCTCGCCATTACGACCCGATTAATCCGCAGTCCCGAACATTACGTTTACGATCCGGATCGTTAATCCAACAATTTATTTCCCATTACCCCTTTTTGGCGCGCCGTGCGATCCCCCCCGGCCCTCCTCCTCGCCCGAGACTCGACGTATTAATTACCCGCGCGGCACGCGAAATAATCTGCCGTTGGAATCGTGTAAAGACATTAGGGCGGCCGGTAAACAGATTAGATATCTCCGGAATGAGATGTACGCGATTAATAAAACCCGGCGTAATCCTGTCAACACAATATCGGCAATGACGTGCGAAGAGGCACTGCCGGGCCCGTGGTACCGATGTTCAATTAATTTTTTTCTCCCCCCCCCCCCAACGGTCCCCCGGGGGAGTCCGGCTCACGCTGGCCAACGTCGGGGAATTTCGTGACGAGTAGGTAGCCCCGGCCGGGCTCGCTAAAATATGGCGCCGATCATGCTAATTAATCGTCAACTAATAGAAGGCCCGATCGGCGCGCATGCGCGAGGCCGCTTTTCACCAGTTCCAACAAAACCTGTTGATCGGAATCTAGATGGACATGATTCGAGCCTACCTGAAACCCGTCGCGCCTTTGTGTCTTACCGACTGCGCCAAACACAACACCTTCCGTCGCCTTTGATTCTCGCCGAATCAACGGCGACCTTGTCAATAACTTGTTGAATATTTATTGTCACTGGGTTAATTTTTCAGCCGAGGGAGGGAGAACGAACGAGAGCAAAAAGTCCGCCTTCCACCCACCCCGTCCCGCACCCCGCCTCTCGCCGCAAGAACTGGTTCGTTTTGACGCGCGCAATGGGAAAACGGCCATCCCGTGGCCGTATTTGTGGCGAAATAACGGCCATGATTAATGGCCCACGAGCCAGTCGGATAAATTGGTATAACTATGTTGGTTTACGGCCGAAGATATTGTTCCGCGCTGGGGAATTGCGAAACCCCCCCTGAGATGTTTCGTACCGCGAGGAACCGTTGATACGGTATAATTGGGACGACGCGTTTACGAGACGGCTAATGAAAACTTGTCGAAACACGTCGGGGACGTGGGGCTTCGACTTTTCGGGAGACAATCAAAATTAATCCTTTTTTCTAGTCCGGTTTCTCGGTTTTTGTATACGTTTTTTTCTTCTTCTTCTTTTTTCGTTGAAAGTATAATGAGGTTCTATTATATGGAGAACGGTATGTTCCGAAATCTTCGAGAGCGTATAAAATGTTTATTATTTTAATGCTGTGTGGTCCGACGGAGTCTACGGTGAGTTCTTACAAGAATGTTTATCCGATTATTATGTGATTTGCGTAAATTTGCACAGCGTCATTATGCAAAAAAAGTTTTGCGTCCGAAAAAGTTTCCAGTAAATATTAGGTAAAAAAATAAACAGCTTTTCGTTAAGTTTCGAAACTATGCACTGGAGAAAATGTAAGTAAAGTTAAATTTGAGGAAACGTTTATACAAATACGAACCGATTTCCTTTAATTTCGGAAACTTTTTTCTCAGGATACTTATCATTAAGTATCGTTTTAAAATCGTCTGAAATAATGACATTTAACTTCTACAAATGATAAAATTAAGTCAAATCCATCCCGATCGACTCGACACAGCATTTTGCAACGCCTCGAACCAAGGCATTCGCGTGAGCTGGCGTATTTCAGAAAACATTACATAACAATTCGGCGTGGTCTCTGATGTCATTTGTACCGACGGCCCGAAACAATTAAAGATTCGTCGAAAGAAAGGAGCGGTCTGAAATATATAAACAAAAAAAAGGAACACAAGTGAAAAAAATATTACAAGGATTTGCATAAAGTTTGCGTCGAGTTTGCACGAAGGCACGCGAAAGCGTGTAATTAAAAGGTTCGAGCTGGCAATGCTCGCGGTCAAACTGTCCTATTTTTTCGTTCTCGGTACAATCACCTCGTCTAGAAATTATTAATTCCATAATTGCCGCTTTAGCAAAGACGGGCTCGAAATTGAAGGCTGGACTGTTATTATTGGCCTTAAACAGCGACCCGAGACCGCTCTTTTTTTCCTCCTCCTTTTTTCCCTCCTTTTTTTTTTTTTTTTTTATTTTAAACGGAAAAAAATTCTCGGAAGCGCGTTACATATAAAAGATCTTCTACAAATAACTCCGATACCGAAGGTCAATAACGAGGAATAAAAAGATGTTTCAAATATTTCCAGTCTAAATATTCGTCTTGGCCCCGGCCCGCGTCGCTAAAAAAACGCTCGCCCAACGGCGACTCTAGCTTTGTTGTTTTCGTTAATTAAACGCGCAAACCGGCCGGAGAATTATTGACAGCCGAAGCCGAAAGGAACGGAGGCGACCGAGTGGCAAAGCCGCGGGACCACACAGCCGACTAATCCGATCACAATCAGATCAAGACATTATCGCTATTCAAACACGATTTCGACATTCGCCTTCCAGTGCACGACTCGCGCTGCCTCTCTGCTATCTTTATTAAGTTGACCTTCGGCCGTGTCAACAGCGTTTTGACAACGTCCGGCCGGGAGGTGGCGCTTCGCCAAACGACGTTTCAACGATCGCCGGAATCGATATCGATCGATTTCTCAGCCGGCCGTTCCTTTCGACGAAAACATGTCCGACGGTATTTTTACTTCGCCGTATTAGTAACGCCGGTGTTGCGGATGCACTTTTCCCGGTTCATAAAATATACACGAGCGAGGTACGGCGAAGCCGACGGGAGAGGGAAGTAGGCACTTCATTTTCCACAAATCTGACAACGATCTCCATTAAAATCATTACTTCCATTGAACATTTTTTAAACGTTTCGCGAGTGGAGTATTTTCAGTTCGCTTGCACGCGCCGATTTGTATTAATTGTCATGTTGATGATCAGCATGAAATGATGATGCTGACGGCAATCAAAATCAGACCCTCGTTTGCGCGTGCAAAAAAGTTAATGTATCCTGCACGGGACGAAATAGGATTGATTATATTTGAACTTTTGAAAATTCGGGATTGTCGGTCAATTTTGCAATATGATACTCATACTGACATAATAATACAATATTAACGTGATATAAAATATAATAAAACACACAGTCAAATGAATTCACTTCTTCACCGTAAATCATTACCGACTTATAAATTCAAGTTTCGCGAATTTACCGAGAAAATTGGCCGCCAATTCCCCCGCGTGCAAGTGTATTAAAATTGCACCGCGATTTCGCTAGACTACGAGCTACGAAAAACCAACTGCCGCACGTCAATTTTCGATACAAGTACAACAAAAATTAACAACAATCTTAATGAATTTCGTTGTTTGGATTTACAACGATCCACGTAAACCCCCTACAAACTCGCTCATATCTCCGTCCTCTATTTCCGACTCATCGTTCTCATTAGTCGATCCCCATCTACGCGCGTCCCGACAATCGTTTCCCACATTAATCATTACAATCGAATCAATTAAAACGATTATTCATGCAGCGAGGTTTTTCGCTCGGCAAAAAGCAACGGCGTTACAGGCCGCCGGAGGCATCTCGTTTGATAAAAAGTCACCGAAAAAAAAAAAAAAAAAAAAAAGCGAAAGAAAAAGAGGACGAAAAAAGGCAGCAAAACGAAGTCTAGAAGCGCAACCTATTCGTGGGTGGCGGTCGCGTAAAAAAGGTCAACGAAGGGGGGGGGACAGGCTGATTGATAAAAAATTGTCAGCGGAAAGAAAAATGATAAACAATAATCCGCGAGGCGAAAGGTACATTGTAGCTCGCGATAAGAGCAGCCGGGAGTTAACAGAGTGATCCGGTCTTAATTACCACGCGTTAGCATTGAATATTACAAGACCGACTCATTCCGCCGAGCGATGCATGCGCGTTTTATGCGGGCGCGCACACACACGCGCGCGCAGAAACGGCCGATGTTGCGCCCGTAATAATACCTAATCTCCATTAGCCGGTGTCGCGGGCAAAAAGAAATCACTACGGCAAACATCTGCATCGTAAACCATGCGTTACTTGACATGTCTCCCGCTAATAAGTTTTATCGATCATGCTTTATGGCACGCTATCATGCTAACGGGACGGCCACCAACATTTAATATAATTATACCATACGTGGCCGTCTCGACAATGCCCGGCCGTGATACGTTTCTTCGAGGTTTCGCGGTCTCGGGACAACCGCTGCTGGCGAAAATTCACAGTTGTACAAGTTTTGAATAGTACATTTTTCCACGAGTGGCGCGACATTTTTCTCAACGCCGTGGGGAAAGTGGTCGTTTTCTACACTGGTGTTGAAAGTGATGACTTTTTTCACGAGTGGAGAAAACGGTTACTTTACGACCACAAGTTGGGAAAAAACTTTTTTTTCTTTGTGTTTCAAAATTTGCAAAAAAAATTGACGTATACGCATGCGCTTGTTAAGTATACTACAAACTTTTACAGATAATTTATAAACTTCAAATTTTGTCGATATTTTCATGTGGAAGGTATTACAAATATTTTAGGATTTTTGAATCACTCGAACTTGAGATGATATCTCGATTGTTTCACTTCATAATGAGTGAAACTTAATCGGTAAATTATTGATTTTCAATTTCGTAATCGTTCACACGTTAACTGCGCTTGTTTTTAAGTGTAGGCGGCTTGATAAAGTCGAGTTCGGCCAGCGTAAAGGAACAAAAAATTAAGGAGGAAGAGAACATTGCAAGGGTGGCGGAGTGGGAGGGGGGAGTTTATAGCCTTTCGAAATGGCCGAAGTTGTAAAGTTTCGACCGATCTTTGACAGATGCACGAGCTCGTGAAAGGTCCTCGGCTCGATGATGTCATGAAGTCATAATTAGAGTGTGCTTTGTAACTTTTTTTTTCTCGTCGACTCCGGTTTAATGGATTTTGAATGAGGAGACCAATTTTGCAAATTGCAGATCCGTCATCTTTATTTTGCCATTTTTATTATCACGCTTACAATCGTCCGGTTTTGGGGTACGAACAATTTTTTTCGTCGCCGCATTGAACTTTTTACGATCAATTCGTACGAATTTCAGGGATTAATTTTTTTATAAATACAACTTTTTAATTTCGTAAGAATACGATTTCTGTTTTACCTATTTAGACATTTTATACTTTACATAATTTTTTTCTTATCAGAAGCAAATTTGTTTTAAGAAATTTAAAAAAAAAAAAAAATAACGATTACACAAAGTTGTTTGAATAAAAAAAAAGGCACCGTTAAAAAAATCGTTTCAAAGATTCCGACAGGTCGACTTTTACCGTCGTAAATTGTAACGATACCAAAAAACGCCGACAATTTGAATCCGAGATTCCGCCAACGAAACCGTACCGCCCGATAAAAGTCAATCGAAAAAAAGACCCCGGCGACGTGACTCCTCGCGCACATTTCAAATTTGTGTTACAGCGCCGTTAAAAATCGTAATTTTTCCCCGCAATTGATTGCGGCTCCTAAACGTCACGCGGGGGCAAAAAGGCGCATGATTTATCGGAAAGCTGAAGTTGAAATTGGCACGGAACGGCCACCTTGCCGTTCATCACGACAACGACTTGTAAATCCTAATGAAATCCGCCGTTTCGCAACGACGTCTCCCCCCCTGCCCCCCTCCTCAATAACTTACGATAACGCCATAATAAGCAGCTTGTTTACAATAATCGAAACTCTTCCCTCGGCACCCATTCGCGCGCCTGTAATTAAATCGTCGCAACGAAGTAAAAGCCGAAAAAAGCGTTGGGAGTCGCCGGCGCGCCATAAATTTCCGTTTAATTTTATTAAGTGTCCGGCCGATGTTGCGGCATCATTTTTTCTGCCTCTATGATCAATTATCGGGCCGAGACGATTGCCTAAATCGCTTTCTAATTAAGCATTTTACGAGCAATAAATAAGCCGACGCGAATCCGAAATCCCGCGCCGATAAAGGGGGGGAGGGAGGGAGGGGGCCCTTCCTGTAAAATATCATATTTCCCATGGTCGCTGACGGCGAGGCTTACTTTGTTGACGTGTCTCCGCGGCGAGAGGTACCTGCCGTTCGCCTGGTAGCCCGGCTCCTCGGCGTCGTCGGCCACTACAAAGCGAGCCGCGCCGGCTCATTAATATGCACCGCGTAAGGTTATTGCGTTCGATCCGACGGTATGATCGAATTATGCCTTTAATTATATAAGCGCCGATTAATTGGACGGATGTTTTACCTCGGAACAAGATTTTTATCGGCCGCCGCGCGAGACTACGATCGTCGACCGTTTTGTTCCCGCGGGGACGGAATCCGTTTGAGGCGAGTCGAAAAAGTCGATTCAGGATGTGCATCAAGTTTATTTATTAACTTGGAAAATGTGTAAATAAAATTATTGTTTTAGGCAAAATTATGGGAAATACACGGAAAATATTTCTTTATAACGATACAGTATACTTTAATTTGCTATTGATCTTATTCTTGCATGAAAAAAGTGCGAAAAATTTAAAAATCTCGACCAATAAGCACGTATAAAATTTTGCAATTAAAATGCAGCTATTTTTGAAAATTAATACGAATGTCAAATTTCGTACGCGGAAGCGTTTGCAACGTATATTTGCAACGAATTCCCAATTTCATAAATTTTCAATTAAAAAACAATACACTTCTAATGAAGAAAGTAAACGAAAAAATTCATTATTTCATCTTGTATCACGTTGATATAAATTTCAGTTCTAATTTAGATTGTCGATCGACGAAATGTTTTTTTATTAAAAATTCGTTGCAAACGTCTTGCATATAGATAGATTGTCTTGAACAAAAAAAATTTTTCTTCACTCAATGCATCCTTTTTGTGAGTGATTTTGTGACTGAGTGAGTTTTATTATTAAATTATTAATTTATTAAAATTCAAACAAAAAGAAGGTAAAAATGACAACGAAACCATAAAATAAACTTTGTCTATCTAACAAAACGGCAAACCCTAATCATTAATGGAATACTTTTTCGCGCGATTTCAATCATCTTTCGCGTCGGCCGATCGACCGTGCGTTCTCGCGTCCATTGAAATTTCTAGTTACGACGCGGAAGCGTGTAACG
>JABFOV010005780.1:0-11545 GCA_022817685.1 Aradophagus sp. ZL-2020
CTGATAATGAGTACGATCACCATATGACATACTTTATTTAGTCATAACACGTCATAGACGTCCTCACTCAAGCAATAGCTCAAAAGCAGAAGACTGTCTACGATGATTTTAAGATACTATGCCACCACCGAGCTCACCCCTTTTCCTATCGTCGTTTGCGTTTTAAGTTCATGCGGGACACACACCATCCACTCACCTATATCCTCGGGAGAGTATGGAATTAAAAAAAAACAACTACAAAAAAAAAAAAAAAAAAAAAAAAAAAAGATTAATAGTACCTGAGTATCATCAATGGACAACCGTGTTGCCAACTGTAACAATCAAATCATTCGTCTCTTTTTAATAGAACTTGAAGAAACGAATTTAATCCTTACAGTTGGAAAGTAGCCAGCGGTATGTGTTTATTCTCTCATGTTACAATTAAACTGAATTTCATCTCATAACTGTGAAATTCTCGTCATAAAAGAAGTAATTTTTGATGTGGATTACAATTTGCCTTTATACATTTAACGTGCGAAGAATTATTTACATTGGAAAGCATTTTAGTCAAAGCGACAACAATTTCATTTCAAAGCGTAAATGTTTAACAGTTTTTAATTTATAAAGAAAATTATCTTTGTGTAAATGTAAATTTTAATTTGTCAGAGAAAAAATATCATCAAAGAACTAAAGGAAATATTTTCAACGATCCTTCATTACAGTGGATCAACTTCATTTTTCCGTGCATTGCCGTTAAATGCTCCATTTTATTCGCAAACGACAGAAATGTTTATTGCAAATAGGTCGCTGGCTTTTAGTTCGAGTAAATGATTTCGATTTGATTGAGAAGCTCAAAGCGCGGATTTTCATTTCCACTTTGACCATTTTATTTCAACGTGCGATTCTTTCATTCGAACGATTCGTGTAATGTGGTTTTTATTTTCGTCCGTTGAGTCGAATAATGAAGCGCTGATTAGTCGAGCCGGTTGGTTCTTACTTGCAGAAAATTGGTATTTATCGGTCAGCGGAAGTATAATTTCGTTAATAATGCTGTGTACTTTGAATCACGATAATTACGGTAATTGCAAGACCACGAGTTTAAATATAAGCATTGGAGAAAATTGTGCTATTCCTTTTTGTTGATTTTTTTCGTTTCTGATTGTATAGGATGTGCTTTAATTCGTTGATAATACGTTATTCAACGTAACTCGTTTACTATTCCAATCTTTAATGGGCCACGTCCTTTTTTCTTCACATGTGAATAAATTACTTTCAATTTCATGTAAATTGAAACATTTTTACGTGCCATTGACTATTACTTTGGGTGCTTCACATCCAATTTTCTTATTAATTATTAAATCGACATCAAAATTAATGTTTCTTTTTGTTTTGACTATTTCAAAAAATAGCAAACTGATAACGAAACATTTAAACTGTTTGATATTTAAATATGTAAGTTGTTGACGAATATAAAGCAGTGAAACCTATTTAATATGTTATAAAACAAACCTGCATCGAGCTAAAAGTCCTCCTCGATTTAGCAACATTTATTTATAACGTATTTTTTATTCTTTTGACAAAGTGCCAGAAGTTTTCAAGTGTACAAAGACATACTTTTAGCGGCTCATACAAACGACTTTGAATAAAGAACGGTTATAAATTTTCACTACAATTAATCACCGTTAAATGGCGTGAAATTTCGACTGGTAACTCTTTCGGTTATTAGGCGCAATCAGTCGATCAATCATTTCACTGATCACGCAAATCGTTTTTCGTTATGCGACAAACAATGCTCAGGTCATCGTATCTAGGTTGGTATTAAAAACATGATCACTTTGTTTCACTTTTAGACCTAAATAAAACGAGATAAACGACTGGTCCAAAATCAACATATGACAAAAAAATAAATAAAAAATAAAATCAGCAATTGAAAAAAAAAGAAACAAACAAAAAAACCTGTCAGTACTGTTTAAACGAAAGCAAACGCCGACTTCCTTCGAACGTTTTCAGCGCCAACGATTTTCGATGAAATTCCTCAGCACCTCGCAATCCGGCCGATTCATCATCGAAAAAAAATGGCCAACGTTATTTCACGGCGAAACACAAAAAAAAGACGTTTATCGCCGACGTGCAAACAGCCTGACTCGTTCGTTTTCCATTTCACTTGCTCTCTTTCTGACTTGTCACTCATATATCTATTATCCATCCCGCGCCGTCTTTTTTTCCCGCGCGTTGGCATTTTTTCGCGCGCTCGCCTACGAGCCGTGGCGTTCCCGTTTCTTTTGGGCCGCGCGGTGCCGGTCAGTGTGTGACGCAAGAATTTACTTTTCACCGCGACAAAGAACACCGTTACGTGGCCGGCCATTGTTCGCGCCAGTGGAAAAATCGTTCCCCCACGATCTTGGCGGCCTCGCTCGCGCAAATTTGTTAAACTTGGCTGACCGCGCAAATGAATTGGTTTTGCCAGTGGAAAAAAGGGAACAGGAATTTACAAACATAGTAATTAAACAAGGACGACGAAGAAATTCGAGGTCAGCAATTTATTCAGTATTTGCAAGTGAAATTCAATGATTTAGTGTTTTAGTTATGAAAATGTAACTCTGTTTATTTTTACAGTTGAAAGATACTTGAACGTTTAAACTCATCACAATAAAAATTAAAATCAATATTAGATTTTTTACATGCTAAGAGTTCGGCGATTGTATTGATTTTATTTCTAGTGTATAATGAGAGGATATTGAAAAAAAAAAAAAAAAATAATAAATTCAATTCCAAAAACAAATTCCGAAGAGAAAATATATTCATTTCATAAAAAGGGAATAATTAATATTACAACGATAATTGACCCAGTACTTTTATTTATGGCAAGAATATTTGTAATTTCAAAACTTTACGAAACAGCATTATGAATTATTTGTGCAGTTGAACTTCTAAAAATATAAACTGAAGAAAAGTTAAGAAATATCCTGGTTTCACATTACGGTTTTTATTTCGTTTGCGTTGTTTTTACAAATTTGAATTCTTAAACTTGTATTATGCGTGTTTGAATTTTGATAATTAACATTTTGGATTCAAGAGATAAAAGACAAAAAGATAGAGAAAAGTAAGACGAAGTGTCGGACGAAGAAAAAGTTTCTCATTTAAAGCAAGCAAGGCCAGCTCGAATGACAAGTTCCTTTTTCGTGACCACGTCATTTTCTCCTGAAAAGTATTTGAATCAACTTTTCAGCCGAGCAAACTGAATTCGACCTCAGTCGAATCAACTGCTTTAAGATTGTACAAACAATTAAAAAATTGACTCAAAGAAGTTGACAGCGTAGCTTCCCCCCCCCCATACCCCCTCCCTCTCCTTTTGTATCACGAGCCGTCATTTTAATTACATTCATACTCATCGACTTTCATTTCGGTTCGCGCTAATTTGCATGGCTAACGAAAATTATCGCTCTAGTGAAATAAATTGCGCGATTTGCGATCGTTTGTTGCAAAGTAAAAATCATCATCTGCCGCAAAAAGTAACTGTTTGCAGGAGGTGGGTTTCTTTTATATCAGCGATAGCTGCCTTCGTAAAAAGATGTACCAAGCAAAAAAAAGAAAAAAAAAGAAAAAACTTTAAGGCATAAAATTCGTTATTTCTTGACTCAAAATTTACAAGTTATTCACGAAATATAAAGAAATCGAATTTTGGGTTGGGTTAAGATTTTACATTTTTATTAAAAATTAATAGTGTAATAGTGAATATTCTGCGATAGCTGAACTGAAGGAAAAAAACTTGGTAGTTCGACTAAGTTGGCCATTCTTAGCTAGCTGTAGTAGAGTTCTGTTGTAACCTCTATCATGTTAAACATTATTGGATCAACACGCCGATAACAACAAGGTTGCTTATGGACCAAGCAGATTCATGAATCTTATGCTCGGAGACGCACATGTTGTCTGTGCAACTATTACAAACTATTAATACATTAAACAATAACAAATATCACACACTGTTACAACAAATGTTAGAAACCGCGAATCAATAAATTGGCAGCTAAGTTTCGAAACCAGTTTTCAGTTGGTCACATGCCTTCCCGATTACAAGATTCATAAATCCACTCAATCGACAAACAAGATTTTGCACCAACAGGAAAATCATTTTTTTCACCGTTATAAAAGTATCTCGACTCGAGATGTAGAATGATTAACGCAAGAATATTGATTTTTGGCAAGCTTCTGAATCATTTCCATTCAAATCGTTGAAGAGTCTTATATTCCTATCTTTTTGTCATAAATATTATAAGAAATATATAAGTGTAGGCAAATATTGGTACAAAAATTATCATAGACTCTACTGTATTCTGGTGAGTGAAAATTTTTTCGTATAATGCTTTTCATGTTATGAATTCCAAATATTTGTTATGAAAAAAATTACGAAGGTTAATATATGATGATAAACGTTATTAATACAAAATAAAAATTGTTTCCAATGTGAGAATAATATCTTTTTAAAAGACTGACAGCATTGTAATCTTTCCACGTTCAATCTAGTCGGACAAATCCTTTTTCCCATTTGATTCAACGAGCTTGCTCTTGTTTTTTTTTTGTTTCCCCCTCGGATAAAAGTGAAACGAAAGGATACGGTGAGCCGGCACGACGGTCATTAAACGTCAATCATGGCGGTCGCCGTGAAACGTGTGTTCCGGGTGTGTTCCGAAGCGATAAATAATACATCCGTGTGGCCGTGAAAGTCTCGGAGCCGGAAGCGCAGCAGACGGGCGTAAGAGTAAAGAAAAGCGAGGCGGCGGCGGCGGCGGCGGTGGCAGAGCTGGGAAGCGCGCGAATCGGCGTGGCTGTAAATCAATGGAGGGTCCGCGCGATCGAGCGCGGCGCAACCCTTAAGTCGCCGAGTGGCACCGGGGCCGCCTTCCATAAATAAGGATTAACGGCTTACTGCCAATTAGAGCCGATATCTCAGCGAATAATGGCCTTATTAAAACGGCCGCGTGCGACCTCGGCGCCACCTCGCTCGCGCGCCGTCCTTTACGAGCGGCCCGCATTAAGACGTCCCGCTTCCACGTATATTCATAAATTGTTGTCTCGTAATAACGCGCCAAGCGATCGCCTACAAAGTGTCTTAATTTAAGACGCGCCGTCACGACTCCCCTCCGGCTTGCCGCCCCCCACCACCCTCGGACACCCGCCCCACATTGGCTTACAATATTCATTCGACCCACGTTCCGTCCTGTCTCTCTTTACTGACGTACTTGGCATTTTTCACCCGACGATTTTTCTTCGGATGGTTTCACTAGGAATGTCCCAGCCCCCGGGCCGCACTTGTCACTGAGAAATGTTTAATAAACTGTGCGTTCCAATGGCATTCAATCGAGATTTTTCTCTCGCCTTTTTTATTTCTTTTTTTTTTTTTTTTTTTTTTTTTTTTTTTTCCCCCTCTATTACTTGCGTCCTTTATTTTTTAAGTCAGGTGTAGAGTTGTAAACTGTCGCGCGGAGTTGCGCGCGCGCATGAATCAAACGGTGGGCGTTTTATGCAAACGAAAGATCGGCGAGTGGACGAGGAAGCGGGCGTTGTCTCCGTCACCTTGAATTATCTTACGAAACAGCACGCTGTGATAGCGCAAGACAATGAGACGCCTGGAGAAAAATAACAGCATGAATAAATGTGCCGAGAACATGAATGTTTTGGATAATAAATGCACGGATTCACGCGAATTTTGTTTCGTGCGAAGGGTGAAAACGTGGTCTGCAGTCAAACATTGGCTGAATTATATTTATAAGTTTTAATTTTATCTAAGTTTTCTCTTTAATTTGGTGGTTTATCTTATTTCCACGCAATTGTGCAGGCGCATTTTGTATACACGAGCGAAACGCGACGCGTTTCGTCGGCCGTCTCTCGAGTCTTGCCGCTGTAATTTTAACCCTCGAGTATGAATTCGCGGGCGAAGTTGTGGAACGATTAATAATGTTGTCCGGCGACGATTTTATGCGACGCTGGCGGTGGTTTACGGGCCGGCACAATGCAGCCGCACAGGCATTAACGCATGCGAGACGCACCTCGGAGATCGCATCTCGCGCAGGTATCCCGGCCGCGTTCGCAAGTTCGTGTATCGCGATAACAAAGCGAGATGTAGCTACAAGTGCAAGTACAAGTTTCGGTAGTGCTACTTGGGTGGCGTGGGTTTCGCGCGCGCGATTCTCACGGGAGATTAAACCGCGCGGGCAGCTCGGTCGTTTTCGTTGCCCCGCGCTTAATTGTATGTCATTCGCGTATTAGCAACGCTCATTTATTTCAACCTTCGGCCCGAATGCCGCGCACGCACGATTTTCAAGCCCCTCGGCGGACTTCCTTGCTTTCTCTCCCAGTCACTCTTCTTCTTTCTCCTGCGCTTTTTGCTCGTCTTTTTTTTTTTTTTTTTAATTTCCTTATTTTTTTTCACCGGTTCCTCGGACTTTTTATATCGAGGAAGAATTTTTTTATCGAATCAATTAATCGCATTGTACCACAGATCATTACCGGGTTTAATCAGATGAGGATGTGCTCCAATAAAATGAGAATTGATTTTACATTTATGAAGTTGGACTCGAAATTTTGGTTTGCAATAACTCAAGTGTTCTTTGTTTAATTTATGGTTTGATTTAATTTCTGATTGTTTAACTCAAAAATTTGAATGCAACAAGCAAGCCACGCTTTGTCTGCTTAATTCGCAGACGTTTAATGCGAGTGTTATAAAGCAGATATTCAGCTCATCAAGGACTCGCGAGGAAATTAATGTCACGCTTGGTACGCACCCGCGGAACGACGGCGCGAGTGCGTGCCGTGTCTGACGCGTGATTCGGTGCGCACAACCTCGAGGACAAGTTTTTACGTGTGACACGTGTGGACCACACGCGAGTCTATTGCGGAGAGAAAATTTGGCGAATATGAAAGGCTGAAATTTCAATCTCTTTTCAGCCTCAAAAAACTTTGAAAACTTTTAACCTGTAATATTTTTATGAAATGATAAACACCACCCACAACTCGGCTGACAACTGATTTGTGGGTCAATATTATTACAAAACCGATTACATTTTTTCTTAAAGCATGTAACAAGTTGCAATACAGGCACTGAGATTATTATATACTATTTACATTTTTTACGCTCCGAAGTGGATACAATGCACGTTATTCGATACAATTCATCAGTACATTCTGTAATGTATTTATCACGAAACAAAATGTTGTTTAAACGTTCCGCGTGGAATTGTACGAGCAAGGCAATGCAAGATGAAAAAAGAAATTCGATTGGTTCGCAGAAATCGTTGGATTCGGGAGCCTGTTGTTTCCCGGCAATTTATTCGCGCGAGTCACCGTTAATTGGCAGAACGAGCGCAACGAGGCCGAGCGATAGGCGAATGCCTTCGAGCTACGCGTCTTTACGCGTCTTGCCGGCGTCCGCGAATATATCGTAATAATGTTAATTTATCGCGAACCCACTGCGGTAATTCGATTCCAGCGCGACCGACCTGCAGATAAATCGCCGCGTTTCACAACAATCGTAACATCAGCCGCAGTGACGAGCCCCTGGACGTGGAACGTTTATGCAAAACACGTGCCATAACTGAAGCCCGGGATACTCCGCTGATATAATCGGCATTTTTGCGAGCAAACAAACCCGTTTCGCGGTCGTTTTTATCACGGGACAATATTCGTTTCAATGTTCGCGCGCATTCCTTCAACTTTTTTTTTACGAGGAATATAAAATTGATATTGAATTCAATTCAATCGGGTAATTTTAGTAACATTTTTTCCTTTTGGAAAATGTTTGCTTTGAACGAACTAAAATCTTTTTGACGTAAAAGGACAGATTAAGTGAAAAAAGCATTTTTATTATTAGGTTTCAATACGCTGAGCTTAAACCTTGATTTCTCATTAATTTCAATCAGTGTACAACTTGAGTGTTACTGCATTTCAACCAGAGGAACAGGTGAAAAAAAAAATGTTGATAAATAGTGGTACAAGTCATGTAACCTTACACGTAGACCGGCGCAAAAATGCATGGATCGCTCTTTTTCTCAGAACGTTATTCGATCTGAGACAGGAATGTGAAAAGTGAAAATAATTAGAGTACAGAAGTATGAGAAAAGTAACCAACAAATATGGAAACTCATTTGACGGCTGAAGTGCAAAGAAGAAATTTCTCGTCATGACAAGTTCAATCATGTATGTCCATCCAGAAACATGAACGAGGAAGACGTTTGCGAAAGTCAAAATCGGTATTTATTTGATTGAAATTGATTCATCGTTGACCACAACATATTGAATCGTCAAACGAGAATAAACGTTTAGTCAGATCAGAGGCCGTGAAAATGAATGTCGTGCGAAGGTTCGTCGGGGGGAACGAAGGCAAGGAACCCGTTACCTTTCGGGTGCTTTTTCGCCGGGCCGAGGTTGTTTGTTGATTCGTCGCATCTGTCTCGTTAGTGGGTTTCTCTCGTTGTCCCGCGGCACCTCGCCTCTTTCTCAGTCAACTACCTGTCGTAACGCCTCGTTAGAGGAAAAAAGACGTAACCGGATCGACGAGCCTCCTCCCATTCAGTCCGATGTCACGCTGAATTTCATGATTCGCCGTTCGGGAAAAGACGCTTTTAAAACTCATTCGAGACGTTACGGCGAAAGAAGTTGCGCAATGTTTACTTCACGGGTATGCCGATCCTTTCAATACCACCAACAGCTTTTTCTTCGACAGACGCCATAATTTAAATTTCGCGCCTACTTTCACGGCGAATTAGACGTCCGTTGGAAAGAATGAAGAGAATATCAAAAAATCATCAACAGATTTTTGACAGTAGGAAATATGGATAAAGTTGCAAGCAGAATCGGATTCCAAATTCAAATTCGGCGGCCAAAAATTCAACTGTGCACCATTATTCAAAGTCGAAAAACAAAAAGGAATCTCTGTTTGATCTACACCGGCGTTAATTGGACGCACATTGTAATCGAAGCGCCGCGAGCCGCTCGAGTTATCGGGCGATTCACGGGGAATCCCCGTGGCGCGGGAAATTCAAATTAAAGCATAACAACGCATGGAAGCAAGAAAGACAAAACGCGCGAGCGATTTACCGATCTGTCTTGGCGTTAATTGGACGCATTGTTTGAAAAGTAGCACGAGCCGTTTGAAGTTGGCGGTCGCGTTTCGGGGAACGGCTGCGGCGCGGGAAATTGAAATAAAATCGGGGCGCAAGAAGCGCGACAGTGTTGGGGAATTAAAAAGGGAAGGAAAACGGATGCCGCGCTGTCGGAGTGGCATGAATCGCGGTGCAGGCCAGCGATGCGTTATTTGAAAAAGAGCAACCACGCGAATTGGCGCACAGGCGAAATAGCTCGTGCTCGTTTATCGCCGTAAATCTCGATTCGCTAATTACGCGCGCTCGCGCACCGCTACGTAATAATGACGCCCGCGTGTCGGCGGCCGTGCGTAAAATGTGCGCACGGACTCTCGAAGCCGCGGAGCACACAGCGAGGACGCGCGTTCGCAGAATTCGCCAATTAAGGCGTGGAACACGCGAGAGAGGTAAGGGCCGCAAAAAAGCATCGGTCGTAGCGATTGTTCCCTACCTTCCGTCTCGCCTGCCCTCGCAAGAAAACCGCTTTTCGAAACGAATATCAATTACTTTTAATTGACCCATTATCGTAACAGCGGCTCTTTTGATCGTACGCTTTTCTTATTGAAAGGCCAACTTTTCCCATTCACATTATTATTTTCAATCGGTGTTATTAGATTGAAATTATGGCACTGCTACGCGAGGTAATTTCTTCATTCAATCGTACGGGGCACAAGTTCAAATCTCGCCTGCGTTTTTTTTTATTCTCCTTTTTTTTTCTCTGTCGATCGGACGTACGAGAATTGAAAAGTAATAAACTGTTGTTAAATCGAGTGCAAAATTATGAATCGTCCTATTCATTCAACCTTATGAGGCGCAAGTTCCAAACTTGATCTTTTTTTTTTTTTTTCAAACATTTTAAAACGTATGCGAAATCATTGGTAGATAAAATTGTTCGATTGCATTGTCTAAATACAAAAAAATAAATAAATAATAGAAGAATGTAATCAGCGAATTACAATCGAAAGATAAATCGCCAGTGAAAAAAAAATTGTGCAAACATCACGTGATGATGAATAAAGCGGATCGTAAATTTGCGTTTTAATTACGTCATGCGCACGACGACGCGATCGCAAAAATCGCGATAACAATCGGCGTATTGAATATTTAACAAACGTAGTCACGATTTTCTATTGCCCGCATATGTCCGGTTAATTGCTTTAACGAAATTGAACAAAAATGTTTGGTTACTTCGGAGAAACTGCGTGACAATGCTCAAACGAGCTTCTCGCTCCAATCGTTAATTAGGGTCAGCACTAGAGTTTCAATTACTGCAACAACAAATTTTAATAAATGAAACGCGTTACTTTTATAGAACTTTTGCAATAGTTTACATTTAATTAACCAATCGAAATCGATTATTTATATTTGATTAATCAGCAGCTTGAAGAAACACTTTTTTGAAAAGATGTTTTCGGCGGCAAATTTAAAATAGTTGAAACGAAAATTAATATTTCGACATAAAAATTTGGGATGTAGTATGTAGGAAATAATTACAACTACTTGACAGACAATAATTTTACATTCTTTAAAAAAAATGTTTTCTTCGTTTCATATCTTGTTATCTGGCATAGCAGTTACTCATTTCAACACATGCAAGCCCAAACGAAATGAGTAATAAAACGTACTTTTTAATCGTCACGGAGGCTCCTGTGCGAATCACGCTAGCAATTTATCTGCGCGCGATAAATTACCGCGCGCCCCCCTGACAATTTACCGGGAGGTTCGAGTCGCCTCTTATTTGCATTTGCGATCTCGCCGCAGCCGCCAACTTCCGCGTTCGCGCATGTCAGGTGAACCGGCCGAGCATAAAGAGCCAACTGAGCGCACGCCTCTGAAATTAGCGAGATGCAACAAGTATTTGATATCGCTTCTGAATGAAAGCGAAAATGCCGCCCGACCTTGATCCACATCCCCGGGTCCCATTCAAACGAGCCACGGACCATTCATAATTCGTTTTCATATTCTTTTCACTCACTCTCCATTATCGATCTATTCTCTATTCCCTTTATCATTACCATTATTATTAAAAATGTTAATCTTTAAATTTAAATTTAATTCAAGTCTAATTTTTAATTTAAGTGTATTAAATTTCACCTTGAACTTTGACATTGCAAACTTGTTTCCCAACTCAGTTTTCTAACGCCGATGTTTACGCCATTTGCTTTATTTATTTTTTTTTTTTTTTTTTTTTTTTTTTTGCCTCCCAATTTATAACGACGTTCGAGAGGGGAAACTCGAAAACAAGTGCAATCGTTTTGAGCATTCGGTTGACTTTTTTCCCGTACAGCGCGCGAGGACGCAGAATTATCGCTTTGCATTAAGTTTACACGACATCTCGACCTGTATCATTGTTTGTTTTCTTTCGTTCAACACTTTTTTTGAGGGTTCTCCTTTTCTACACACAACCCCTCTTCCGATTTTCAACATCG
>JABFOV010005781.1:0-11544 GCA_022817685.1 Aradophagus sp. ZL-2020
CGTGTATAAGAGGCAGGTCCCCGACTTACCCCACCCCCCCCCCCCCCTCCGACTTTTTTTATTTCTTTCATTCTTCCTCCCTCTTCCCATTTTCTTTTCCTTTTCATTCCTTTTTTCTTCTTCCTCTCTCAGCTGCCTCGTTCCCGCGCGTCACAAAAATATACCACTTGTCACACAATCGTACCATTTTTCAGCTAATTTCAAAGTAATTCGCCAGCAGTCGCGCTCGTTGTGTTATATAACGCGAAAACGACGAGGACAGGAAAGAACGTTTTGAGATTGCGGAACGCTGTTCTTTACTTTTTTATGTTAAAGCGACGTGCAGCTGTGCGGGCGCTCGGAGTTACGCTGACCGGGCGTTTTATTAATTTCCAATGCACTCGGCCTGTCCGTCTCGGTCCAGAAATATAAATTTTTCATCAAAGCAAAATCTGTCTTCGATGCGAAATTACGGCTAAAACATTTATTTCCGCCGAACGAGCGCTTTCCTTTCGCCGCGACCACTGTCATTTTCGGCTCGCGACGTTCATTTCGAAAACGGCACGCTCGGACAAAAATATCCTCGTTATGGCTCGAGAAAATCCTTTACTGGGGACCAAACTGCTCGCGTTACATTATTTACCAGTCGCGACACCTATTTCACGATGTAACGAAATCTCATGCCGTTGTTTCAGCGCCGGTTCATTTTTATTTACTTTATATTCCCCACGTAGTGGCGAATTGTCGTTTGCGAAAAGACGAAAAAAAAATGGAAAAATGTAATTCGATTTGAAATTTAATTTCGTTAAAGGTAGGTCGATGAAAATTGTATTAGAGCCCCCGTTCAGTTGGCTCGAAACCTCGCAAAGCTTGCGGTTTGATAGCGATAACAGTCCTGATAGCTAGATTTATGTAAAATATATGTAAATTTTATGTGACACCAAGTTCGAGTTGTGACAAAATATTTACGTGAATTGTATACGAAGGAAATAGTAAAATCTTAATACACACCCGCGTATGAATTTATTGCTTTTATTATCAGCTATTACTCATCGCGAAAAGTGTGCTACACGATTTTTTGACATTCACTTTACCTTGGAAAAACGTTATCCGAATATTGCACTTGAGTTTAAAGATCAATTCTATATTGTGTGAAATCATTCGTGTGTGAATTTCGCACAGAAAATAATTCACGCGGAACAACCGAAATTTAGTTTAGCTGAATAAATGATTCGTTTAGTATGGTTGCAATTTAGTTTACGGATTTGTGAAGTAAATTGGAGAGTTGTAAAAGTGCATTTGCGGAAGAAGAAGAAGAAAAAAAAGGTTTAAAAAGTGCAATAAATACACATTGGAAAAATTGGTCGAACGCATCAAAATACTTCCTGCCAATCTCATTTAAATTTAGTGCCGTTAGTTTGTATCAGTCAGTTTGCCGTTTCGATTGAAATAATCAAATCCTGTACCAACAAAGGCGTTCCCGCAATCGTTTGTAACTAGAACACTGAACAAAAATCGAACATTATTCTGTACGAGTTCAGAATTAGAATTCCTTTGGTTGGACTCTCTTTCATTTAGCAATTTATTAAAAGTAACAAAATGAAATAATTCGGCGTTTAAATGTTTGAGATTAAAAGTGACTCTCGTTTCTTCGTGAATTTGAATTCGATCATTTTCGCGCCAATCACTCGATCTGTAATATAGAATCAATCTAATAATTTTCGTTTCAAAACTATCTGACTTTAATTATCTATATTACTCGGTTAAACTACATTGATTTTCTCGCAAATGCAAACATTCAAAATAAACGATACTTACACAGAATAATTTTTTCAATAAATAATATGTAAGGGGGAAAAATTATCTGAAAAACGAATTCTCGTTGCCTCAATTACATTTTTTCCCTCCGTCTACGTATCCAATAATTTCCTTGCGTCAAACCAGTTTTAAATACTCCAACGATTTATCCATCAAACAAAACAAAAGTTAATCATCGTTGTCAAGTCTCAAACAACTCGAGGGCTCGAAAAACGAACGAATCGCCGCAATAACGATCGTTTCCTGTCATTTTTTTGATTTCGCGAACACACCAAGGTCGCGCGACTCAGCCTCTAATTATCTCAAACAGACGGCAACAACGAATCAACAGCTCGAACAAGCGAACAACGACGAAAGTCGCACGGAAAACGCACAAATAGCAGCAATTTGCGCGGCAAAATGTTTGCCCCTCTTGAGCCAAGCACTCGTTTGCATTCATAATTGTGTTTCGGTTAATGAACGGCAATTTCCCAAGCGTGATCGTTATTTTTCGAGTGCCGGCTAAGTTTCGTCGTTCAGGCGAGCCGCAGGAGGCCGCGCAAAGTTCGGCGTTAAAGTAACGGCCAAGTCGCGCGGCGAATGCAATTTAACGACGATTCCGGTGATTTGCATAATTGGACAAGATTGCGGGGCGCGCGCCTCGCTGAAAGCCCGCGCTTTTTCGTCCAAATCCAATTACGCGTCGAACGGCCACGCGGCAATCCCAAAGTGAACGTTTCCGCGCCACTGCTTCGCTGAAAAAAAGGTCAATGGCTACTCGGAGGTCCTTGCAAGTGTGGCGCCACCTACAGATGGCGCGTCGGTAAAACTGACTGTTTGCTATGTCTTTTCTCACACTTTTGCGAACTTTTAATGAGTATAAATCTACCTTTCGCTACGTAAATGTAGTTCCACGTCAAAGGAGCGCGAAACAATAGCGTATATATGTGAAAAATGGTGAAATTTTGAAAAAGCGCGGCAACTGGCAAAGTCACGATAAATCAAAAACAATGGATCCGAGTTTAATCGCCGTTGTTTGGGATATGTTTTCATTTCGCCAATGTAAACATCCCTCGATGCGAATTTTCCTGTTCAGCGATCTGTGTCACGAAGTTGCAGCGACATCTATCGCCGAAGTCGGTCAGCGAATATGTAAAAATATTTTCATTTTTCGTTCATTTTTTATTTCAGATTTTTGTGATTTTTTGCACTCCCTTTCAACGTGAAATTGTCTTTTAGATCTGAAGAGCACGCGAAAAATGGTAATATTGTGAGTCGAGTGAGCCTTAATTTCTTTTTCTACTCATCCGCTCCTTTGTTTCGAACGGCCGATCTTACGTCCCAAGATTACTGCTTTGTTCTCAACTTTGCCTCAATTCAGCACCACCTATTGGAGGTCTCGTTGATCGACCGATAAAGTTCCGTCCACTTCGGTCGCTCGTCAACAAATCAAACATTTAACATTACAATACTACGGAAATTGAAAAGAAAGCGGGCTGAAGTTTTCATCGAAACAAGCGAACTTAACAAGAAATTCCGACGACGTAACGCTCGCAAAGTTCGATCACGAAAAAAGCCGGCGCGCCGTCCTAGGAGGTGGACGGGAGGAAGGGTTGGGGGGAGGGGGGAGGCTTTACCGCCGCGCTGATGCATCTTAACTCCGGCGAAATCTTTTTTCGTCCCTTTTTGCAGTCTATCGGAAATGTTTCCGAGCGGCGCCGTTGCTGTGACTAATCCGACCGCGCACTGCCAGTTCGCGCGAACCAATGAGGAGGAGAATTGGTGGGGAACGAAACTTCGCCCTTTTCTCCTCGGGTCACTCGTATTTCGTTCAAACACAAGTTCGTGAAAGGAGACGTACGCCAATGTATTAATTACAGTCAGAAAACTATATCGTATTAAACACATTGCGGAGTGTAATTACTGCAATTACACATCGTAGAATATTTACAATATAATTTCGTCACCAATTTAGCGATCGAAGTGACTAAATCTTTCCATTTAAATTATTAACATGATAAACATTTATATAAACAAATATCTTTGATATATTATCAGTATCATTTTTTTATTTCAATCAATAATGAGCACATTGTACTCAATGATAATTAAGATCATTCACTCTTTAAACATATAATAAATTTTCTTTAAATTTTCAAAAAATCTATACAAATATTGTTATTCTTACAAATACCTTTACCGTAGAATAATATAAAATTCTTTATGGGTGCTTGATACATTTATCTCATCGTATTAAACAATTATTTAATTATATTTTTCATGATATGTTTTTCATGCAATTTGATAGGAACTTTTTTATAAGTCAACGTCTACACACAATCCCTTAGATTTGATATTGAGAATTATTGATGATACCCTGTCAGCAACTTCGCCGAACATAAACTCAAGAATTTTTTTGCCTCGACTTATCAGCTGATCAAAAATTGCACAATTTCTATTGCACCGCATTATATTCGCGACGTATAAATCCGCACCGGAAGCGTCCACATGAAAATTAAGTGAAATGAAACCGGCCGACGTTATCGGGCTAATCCCGCGCTTCTTTTTCTACGTCGAAAGGTATTCGCGGCGCAGTTATTATTCCCGTTGGCTGGATTTGCCTGCGATAATTGGCCAGCAGCGCTTTCGCGAATAATCGTGCCGTAACGATTTTGACGCAATACTTGATTTGAGTCGTTGGCCGTAATGGTTCTTTACGGGCTTGCGCGCAGTCGATGATAGGCCTGATAATTGTAATTTATCGAGCGTCATTTGGACGCTGCGCGGCCACGCTGAAATTTGCGAAGGAAACGACTCGGCGAAATGTTTACCATGTTGTACAATTTTCTTCAGTTGTAGGGATATATTTCCGCGTTTCCATTGATGAACGAATTGTAAAAATGAAGGATGTATAACGAAAACTTTGCGAACTTTTTATTTATATACACTAAGAAAAAGAAGCTGTTAAAAGACCATGGCTTTAACAATGAAAAAATAAAAAGAAGAATGGAAAAAGACAGTAAAACGATAATTATTTGTACGTGACAAACATAGCTAAAACGTATGGTTGTCAAGAGTTAAGGTAACAGTATTAACTGTTGACATGTTAGATTTGCGGCGTTTTTAATTACTTAACAATCATTGTTACTGAAAAAGAATGAACTAATAAGGCAATTTTCCCTTTTTTGTCAGTACAAAATGTTGTTGATAATCAATCGATTGTTATTTTTCTTTTCTTTACCTTTAATTTAAATTCTGAATAAAAAATTTACGTTTCGGTATAAAATTCACTCATTCTGTTCCAGTTAAATATCATAATTAAACTCAAAGTCCATAATCCCGAATGTAAAATAATGTTTCAAGAGCATGTACTAAATGAATTAATTTTTATAAAAGAAGTATCTACTTCAAACGAAGAGGAAATCCTTTGTGCCAAAATGAATAGTTTTAATACAAAGGGATATTTTTCAGTGTGTACGGCTTTGTTGATTCTACGATAAGATCCTGTTTGATCTAATTAAATGTGAATCGAGAATTACGAGTTGCCGCAATTACTTCATTCTGGTTGAAAAGTTACTTTTACGATTATAATTAAGAGTTAGTGCGCCATTATATGCTATTGTTTTTACTATGTTCGACTCGCGAGATTGAGGCAAATGAAGTAGAAATGTTTCGGCTGAATTAAAATCAGTTGGCAAAGTCGCTTGGAATTCTTTGCTCGGAACAATCAGAAATTCTAATGTGTGGAAAGCGCGAAACGCTCGTTTTCATAAGAAGCAACGTGAAAAAGTTTATATACGTGGACGTTAATTTACAAACAGTCGAAGTATTTCCCGACGACTCTATTTTAATTTCAATCATTTTCGAAATTTGGATTTGTTGCGACGAGAGCCTGTTTTTGCATGAATATGACATGAATTACTTTGCGCACGGTAAAGAAAATGGTCTTACGTTTCCCCACAGAATAATTACGGAGCTGAACATTCAAGAGAATGAGTCTCGGAAACAAAATCGTCGCGAGCATTCTTTTCGTTTCAAGTGTTCCATATATAGTCCAAACAGAATTCCCCCATGTTATTTCGTTTGGCGCCAACGTCCGATTCCCACCCCAAAGATCGCCGAATACAAAAGGACCCCACGCACGAGCATGAAAAACGTGAATAAGTACGTTAAAGCTGCATTGAAACGAATCGACGAAATTCCAGGGAAATCGACAAAATTTCAGGGTTGTTATATGATTGACTGAATGTATAGTCAATTGTACCAAAGTAATTTACGAAATCAATATCATTTTATAATATTATGATATTGTCAATTAATTGAAGTTAATTTAACGCTTCCGTTAAAGCCACATACGTGATCCATATAAATTCAATAACTTCGGCTATGAGATTGTTAAATTAAATTTTTATGCCAACAATTTCATTACACTGATGAAAAATATACGTAATATTCTGTTCAAAAAGGGACTGTGTGGTTTGCGCGTGTTTTAAAGTACCTATACACGAAAAATAAAACGAGACGGTAATAACACTCTATTCATACTTTAATATTGAACGGCGTCTTTAATATCAAAGTGCTGGTTTAATTTTCAGCAACTACTTGTCATAAGTGTTTGTGGGTTATTTGAATTAGTTTCTCGGATGTTTGGGAATAAACGCTGTCAACACTAAAATAAATTGTTTTTAATTTATGATGGATGCATTTTTCGACTTTTATAAATACAAAGATTATAAAGTAAGATTACAAAGTGTTTGAAATTGAATTTCGATTTTAAGGCGTACATAAGTTTCGACTAGAAAAAGTAATGTTTGCTGTATGATCACGTCAAGGTAATCACAAATACATCACATTTGATCTTAAAATCGGGTCAAGGTCATAATTCATTTTTTCGTCGCAGGGTGGCGCCAATGGTTATCTAGAAGTTATCCATGTCTATTTTTAATAAGAAAAATACGATTTATGTTACTTTTGATCAGTTACTGACGTCAGCTTTGTCATCAAAAAATGATATTTTTCTGATATGTTTAAAATTTACGAACTTGCGATCAAATATAAATGACAATCTTGTGCCGATTTTCCTATGAAAAGTGATCAGTTTCAACGTACTTAAATTGATTGCTCGGATAAATTTATTCACGAAAACAATTTCGGTTATTGAGCTAATAATTATTATTCATTTCGAACGAAAATAGATCCAGCAATTCTTCAAACATAGATGAATTGCTGGATTAATTGTTGTTGAAAATGTATAATAATTAATTGCTTAATACCCAAAATCCTTTTGATAAATAAGATGGTTTGAATAATCACCTCAACACTGAAAACAATATTTATTGCGTTCGTCTATATTTCACTCGCAAAATTCTTAAACGTCATTCAAGAATCACTAAGTTTCTCGATTATTTTCTTCGATTAAAACCTAATTTTAACCTGTCAAGACATTTTTTCTTGGCTTAACCACTTAGTATCTCTGATTTAGAAACTTTTCTTGGCTCAAGAAAATCTATTCTTGACAAAATACCAAGATACATTTTGTCTTGAACCAAAAAAAATTTTCTTCGCTCAATGCATCCTTGTTGTGAATATTTATAATTAAATGAAATTTAGTCAATTAAATAAAATATACTTTGCATACATGGTATTTAACTATCGCACCGCTGACCTGCTAAATCCCTTTTTTACAATGCTACAAACGTCACCCACGAGCGATCCAAAACGCTGTTCATTTCCGAGCGAAGCGTCACACGTTGGACGAGCACGAATCAATGCTCGGACGACTTGATCCGCAGAACAGCCGGGCCGAAATTCATCGGCGCGAAAACTTTCCGAGTGCGGAATTCGGTCGGAAGCGCGGCTCCTCGGAGCCCCCGATAAATCTTATCTCGGCGGCGGAATTCCATCGATCAAAGCGCGGCCAGCTGGCCGGCAATTGAAACTTGGGACCGGTAGTATTGACATTTATTCCGGCCATTGTGCCGGACGTTCATTGCCGGGCTTTCCACACCGCCGGCGAAATCCGTTTCCAATTTCGAGGGCGCGTGTCGCGCGCGCCATATGGCTCGTAAGGTCAGCCGTGACTGCGAGGTCGCGCTGCCGGAGACCGCGATCGCGGGATATATGGCTTTTGGATTCGAACGGGGTCGTTTTCCCCCTGCCATTTTGTTCATGCGAAAACGTTGGCCGTAGGACGCCCTATACACCACGGTATTTGTTTGCGTTGTTATTGAATGCACTCGGGAAAAGATAATAGAGAAAAATGTAATGCAGGAAGTTCGCAACACTTTTTTTTCAATGAATTTAAACTGGTAATAATGTTCATTGGAAATAAAAGTCGAAAATGTTGAGTTATCACGGTTGCTCACTAGGCTATTGAAATTGGTTTCACATCATTCACACATTTCAATTTATGATGTATTATGTTTTGGGAATCACTTTTACGATACAGTGAGTAAAATCTAACACTCAAATTGTCAAATTAGTAGTAAAAGTGATTGTATTGTAGTCGAATTTATATAAACTGATACGAATTATATTACAATTTAGTATAATTAATTCATTATAATCGTAGACAAATTTACTAAATCTCTTAGAAGTTTCTATAAATTTTACTACAATACAATATTCTTTCCTTTCAACAATTTAACATTTTTTATTATAAAAAGTTGTTGAGTGTTTTATAATTTTTTCTGCGAATGGTTTTTTATCAAATACATTGCCCTCCCCGCTCTCTTTGGTCCTTTGTTTAGCAAAAGGAATTTCAACGTCGAGCAAAGGACGCAATGGACTAGATTCCGCGTTGGAAGCAGACAGTCGTTTTGTGGTACCTTTATCCTCACGCTGCTTTAGTACCTTTATCGCCCGGGTCGGATAGACCTTGGAATAAAGTTACCGAGAAAAAGGCAAAATTGCTTTTTTTTCCTAGTTTTTGTGTTGTTAGAGAGATTCCGATCATTGGTTCGAAGGGAGGAAAAACGATGGTTTTTTACACTAACGAATTTTACGTCGTCTCAACAAAAGATGTTTGATGATGTGAAGACAAAAATAATTTTATTTTTGCAATTAGAAAAAACGCAATTTTAGAAACAAATTGTTGCCTATAAAATAAATTTTGTCATTAAGCAGACATATTATATTGTCATGAAAAGACGAAAAATAAAAACAACAAAAAATTGTTACATAAAATGTTTTTTTGTTGTTTCCTTTTTTTTCTACTGCATTGCCTCGTTTTTGTTTATGAATGTTTCTTATTATTACTACAAAAAATGTGTAACTATCAGGCATATTTCCATTTTATTTTTTCATTTTTTCAAATATTCAAAATCAAAATAATTTTTTACGAAAAAAGGAAAAAGTATAAAATATTAAAAAAATTGCGTCAGCAATTGACGTTTGGCTGTTACCAATTATTAAATATCTGCTGTACCTAGTAAAATGTTACATCCGTGTACGTTACTATAACAACTCACTGAACCAGCAAATTTTTCATTTGAAACGAGAATACTTTTATTTTTTTTATCCCACGTCCAATTTTATATTGTTTTAATTTGAATGCATTGATAGTCACGTTCGTTTTCGATGATTGGTTTCAATTAATTGGGAGTTAATCACTTAAGCCACCTAGTGGAGCTTGTTACTAAAATACAGCTGAGTGAGCTTTCATTTTGCTCCAATAAATTTACTCGCTCCCGCTGCGTCTAAAACTGTTATTAGTTTTATACTGCGGTATCTTTTTTAATTTCGTTCTTTGTATTAACCGCTGAAATTATATTGTCAGCCCAAGATGCGCCAAATATTATTCCAAATGATGACTCTTTGAGCAATTTTTTTAAATTACTTTTTCCTGATTTGTAGCGATAACTTTTCTTAATGGAACTATTCTATTAAAATAACATACTCGACTATTTTCATTAAACGCTGCCTGAAATTCTCACGTCATCATAATCATCTAATAAATTCTTTTTATGAAACTTCCCTTTTAGAATTTTCGATAGTTTTATTTCCATTAAATCTTCCACTAATTTTTGTTAGAGTACTTTTACCTCTATTATGAATTTCAATATAATAAAATAGTTTGAAAACTAACTGAAACAAATTATCAAACGCAGATCTATCGAAGATCAAATGTAAAAATGTTTAAGGTTTGCAATGTTTCTTCGTATTTTATTTGTTATTAATTCTTACCTCAATTAATTAATTTAAAAGTAATTTTTTTTTGATAAACAAATTTTTCGGTCAAAATTTCTTTGATTCCAAATTAAACGCAATTTGATTTCATTCCAAAAAAACATTGCAAACATTCACCGCATTCAATTTCGTATTTAATTTAGTTTACGTATTTAAATAACTGCTATTTTATGATAATTACATATTAAATTTCATTAAACTACGTTCTTTTTTTGACGGCAAATTTTAGTTAAACGTTTCCAACGATTTTCTTTCCATCGAAATAATCTCATAATTTTATGAACAAGAAGTTTCTTACGTATATAATATACGAGTTTGAACATTGAAAAATTATTGTACAATTTGTATTAATAAATTGCATAAAACCGATCAAACACTACAGAAAAAAAATAAAAGTGAAGTAAAGTAGACAATAAATATCATCATTAATATATTTCTGTTAAAGTGAAGAGATTTTATAACAAAAACGGAAAATTTTGTCATGAAAATTTATCTAACTTGAAACCCGTATGTTATGTACGTACGGAACTTCCTGAACATATAATTTTCACTGCAATATACATTTCCAATGATTGATCGCAATTATTGAAATACCAACGATTCCAACTTTATTATAGTTATCTGATAAATTTTGTTGGTAAATCTTCATTTATACTAACCAATCTCAATTAGCAATGTTTAGCAAGTCACACTTCATCATAGTTCTCCAATAGTTTTGCGATATGAGTAGAAAGTTCGGAATGTTTAATTATTACATTTCCTTCTTTTTCTCGCATCCAATTTAAAATCAGAGGTGCGCAAATTACATTCAAGCAATTTTCCTCAACAAAATTCAAAGTTAAATATTCTTCTCAAAGCGATAAATTATAACGGAAACAAAGTCGCGGATTTTCATTTACCACCGTTAATGAACGTATAAAAACCTTACAACTTCTTTCTCGAAACAAATTCAACATTTAAGAAAGTTAATCGCATTCGCGGTACAAAGTGATAGAATAACTACAGTTCTTTATTTTCAAAAGAATGCTGAAAATTCCTTTGAAGCTTGGTTTTTTCTTCTGATAATAAATAATAATAAATTCCTCGCAAAAAAAAGTTTCCGACCTCCCGCTCGCATTAATTAGACATATTCATTGGGGCGGCTTCATTTTTCCCTCCGCTTCCAAGTGTTCCGTCTTACTTCGATCAACTGCGATTTCGCATTGTCACTCGGCGTCTTTGTTTTGCAATTTCCTTCTAATCTTTGTGATTGGATGATTGCAGTTCAGCAATTCCTGTCTCATTGACTTCCCTCCTCCTCACCTCCCTACCTTTTACTCTCTCTTTCTCTCTAACAAAAAAAAAAAAAAAAAAAAAAAAAAAAAAAAAATTCAAAAAACAAAAAAAAAAAAAAAAACAAAAAACAAAAAAAACAAAAAAAAAAAACACTAACTTAGTAAAAAAGATACATAAAGACAACACCACAATTAACATAACTACACAAGACGTCATACTGTGTCACTGCACCGTTCGACAGTCCACACACTAATCTGTAACGCATACCTATACACAGCAACATATTTGTGATTCAGGCAGTCACTA
>JABFOV010005782.1:0-11543 GCA_022817685.1 Aradophagus sp. ZL-2020
AATAATACCTTCTACACAATATTGCATACAATACAAAAAAGCTGTCAATATATACTATTTTTTCGACTTGTCCCAGCTTTACGTGTCAGTCTAGTAAATTACACTAGGATTTTTCTCTCCGTGTAGATAAAAGAAAAGCTGCATTACGTTATTTTCTTTCAATTTTCACCATTACCATTAATTATAATCGAACCGCTCGCATAAATATGAACACGCTCATAAAACACGCAAGCAAATCAACGAAGGGTTAAAATTTATTAAATTTTATGACATAATTACGTCGGCCGAACATTCTTGCCGCGAATTTCAGGCGGCCGTATACGAGGCGCAGAATATACTCCGGCGGCCATAACACCGCGCCCAGTCGGTCATTTACGCGGCTCGCCAATTAAGCGTGACTCTAATTAGCTTCGCGCGGAGCCCCGGTGCACCGATCTCGCCGATCGAAAAGACACTTACGTTTCCACTTAAGCGTGTAAACTTCGATAAAGGAGACATTCGAATAAATAATCGTCGCCGGGGCGTAAATCAATCGGGATAAATCAAATGTCAAAGCAACACCGAGTTTATCGCAATGCCTCCGCGAATTACAAGTGTTAATGGTAAAATTAACGCCATTTTATTAACCGCCGATCTACATGACCGTCACTTTTTGCGCTCGAGTTCACTTTTCACGTGTGAAAATTTAATTATAATTTTAGAAAAATTCAGACGACAGATAATTTAGGGGGGGGGGGGATGAAAAATTTAAAGTGTACGTTGAAAAAAAATCGACAGTCATCTTAAAAAAGTTGAAAAAATTTTCGTTTATAAACAGAGGGTTATTCTTGTAACAAACGGATTCCGCTAATTATAAGAAAGTATAATTTAATATATTATATAATATAGAATATAATATAACAAAGAATAATTACAAACGACAAATTATATAATAAACTAGAAAATATTTTGCGAGTGCAATCAGAAATCCCGAAGGAATCGACTTTTTCTCAGACCTCGCGGCTCGCCGTTTAACGCGATGCAGTAAATGACACGCGCGCGATAATTTATGTACGTTCTTGCGCGGCGACGTGCATTGCTCGTAATAAATCGTTGGCAATTGTATCGCTTATCGGTAAAGTTCAGTACCCGTCGTTGATAGATGCTTCGGCCGGAAAAAAGGAGCCGATAAAAAAGAAAGGAAAGGTGTCGGCCACGATGATTTAACGCCAATCATTAATGACGTTATTTATTGTTAATAAAAACGATAATTATTCGGTACTTTTCTTTCGTTTGTTTGCACTTAGAGCGCATATTCCGGAGTAATTGGCGACCATCAATTTACGTTCGCTAATGAACGCTGACTTTGATTGCACGATCAATTTATGGCGGCGTACTTTTAAGTGGACTATTCCGAGGATTAGAATTATATTTGGCAATTAATGATTGAAATTTCAACGACGACAGTCGAGCGTTATTAAATTACGGTGCGCAGTTTGCAATTTTATTGACCGGGATCAATTTTAATCAAAAACAAATTTTAATGAAAAAATGAAAAAGTTCAAAATCAAGTTTTGCTCGGGGATAATTCACGAATTAAAACTTGGGCTGAATTCATTGCTTCAAGGTTCCAACTTTGATTAATAAATGAAAAATATGTCCAATGAAATTGTTTGAATTGAAGAAAAATATTCTCGGTCCACGAGTTTCATCAGAATGAATTGTTTACTAACGTATAGACTTTTTTAATTCATGACGAATTGCATTTATTTATTTTTTTACCAATGAAATTTGTAAACTTGATTTAAATGAATTCTGAATGAACTTGAGTATAACTTTTTGTAAATTTCGTTGAAGTAATGATCATAATTATATTATATATATTTTATAACATACAATTTATATTAAACTAGATTATTACGCGCGCGCCTTTTTCGTGAAATTTCTTTATTTACAATATTTATTGGTGAAATTAAAAATAACAAATATATAATTTTTTGTTTTTTGTTCATACTTTTACGCATTATCTACAATTAATAATTCAAAAATGACAAATTTCGCGCCTTTTTCAAAGACCATGCTCCACGGAGCAATCTCATTGGATAATAAAAGCGTTACTCTCAACTAACTTCAGGCTTTCATCAACTTTATTAATTGGGATTATTAAGAGGGATAAAACAAAGAACCAAGTCCAAAAGTGTAGAACAGCCATCGTTTGAATAAAAAGTAAGTCTATTAATGATTTGGGGGGGTGTCCTTTTTCTGCGCCGACGAAGTTACAATACGCGAACGGAGGAAGGAAAACGAGGAAAGAGGAGAAGAGGTGTCTATCGAGCCGCGTGGCGAACGAAAGGAACGACGCGTTCCGCGGCGAAGACTCGGATTGGAAAGTGGCGTTTAAGCGCGCGAAACTGGCCCCCGGGGGCCCCCATTGTGCGCGCTGCTCCTAATCTGGATCGGCATCGCCTTTATCATTCGGCGATAGAGCGCGCTCGTCGCCCGTAGTGGCCTGCTTTGTTGGCCGATCGCGGATTATGCGTGGCCCGTTGCATGTGTGATAAGAATTCGAGCAGACGAAAAATTGGGCCCAAGGATAACGCGTAACTGGGACGGAGGCGCCTTCGGCTAGGAACGGCCGTTTCGGCCGGATGATGAAATCGGACTGGTGTTGCTCGGAGAACAATGAAGGTGCAATGTTAGTGTTACGGCAAAAATTTATCTCGTTTCAGGGAATATGATTGGTGGGAATGTTGCAATTAACGTTGCGCTGAATCATTGTTCGTTTGGCTTGAAAAGTTAATGGAAATCGCCGGCTTTTCCGAGCGTAAATCAGGATCAAACGAGCTGTCATTATCGTCGCGGTTTTGTAAACGGCGAAACGTGGTGTATCAGTTTGTGATCGTAATGTGACATCATGGAGTGATTTTGAATCGATCGATATTGTTTAGATAGGTCGAAACAACGCTTTTTTGATCTGCAAATCTATATGGGATTATTTGGGCTGTATACTGTAAAATGGGTTTTGTATGTGATTTTGTGATCACAGTGATGGGGGGGTTTTTTGTGACCGAAATGTTCAATTTTGATGTGGTCATATTTGGTCACACATTGTCGCTTTTAGACGCAGTGATCAATTGTATATTTTTGTGATCAATGTCATTCTTGTGACTTAAGTGATTGATCATTTTGGTCACACGACAAAGAGTTGTCAACATTTTTTTCTCGGGAAAAAGTGATCTTAATAATCTTAAGCTCAGTCACATACTGATCTTATGATGAATAAATGACATTTTTGTGATCAAAGACATTAACGACGTGATCACATTTTGGTCACACAATGATGCACTGCCTACTAGATAGTTCTATATATTTCTTATTCTATGAAGTGATGAATATAATTTTGTGATTAGTAAATGACCAGTCATTTTTGTGATCAAAGAGATCAATTTTGTGATCACATTTTGGACACGACGATCAACACTGTTAAACTTAACTGACCAAAAAGTCTACTGCATTTCTCTTTGCACAAACAGATGCATATCATTTTGTGATCAAAAAGATCAATTTTGTGATCACATTTCGAACACTATTATACGCAAGTGACTAAAAAGCGTTTTATGTGTCTCTTTGCAAAGAGATGCATATAATTTTGTGATCAGCAAATCACCCTTTATTTTTGTGATTCAAGAGATCAGCGTTGCGATCACATTCTGGTGACAAAGTCAACATTCGACTGCGCCGTCGCACTTGGGCGACCAATGCCGAGCGTCGATAATTACGTGCAAGTGGACCAATCGAAATCCCCCACCCACGCAGGCGCATAACGAAAACTTTTATCGATGGCAAAATTTATCTGGCAAACGAGAAATTTGCCGGGGGTTTTGCGCAACCGCCGGTGCAGCAGCGTGCCGATGTGGTGGCGCAAACTCCGCGGCCGACACGCCGCGCGATAATGCGCGATTAGAGTGATATAATTACGCAGCGTGTTTTCGTCTCGTACGAAACGAATCGCGATCGGGGCTCGCCGCCGCGCGAATTATGTCACTATTATTCATATCATTTGCCGGCTTTATTTCCCGTCGGAGATTAATTATAACGATACCCCGCGACCGACTTAAACAATGTCCACCGGCCGGCAAAAAAATCCGGCCGCCGCGGCAAACACGTGCTCGCCTCGCGCACCTTGATATTTAGGTGATCCGACCTTTGCTGTGCCTATCATTTTTCATCCGAAATCAGCCGCGTCATTTGCTGAATAAATAACATGCGAAGCAACCCACAGCGCCACCTACTGAGCTCGAGCGGCGCAACTTATTTTATTCGACACAACCACCAAAGGTCAAAAGCTTTCGAGGCTGCTTTCGACAACTTGCCGGTTTTTTATTTGAGTTTGCTTTTTTCGTTAGAGAACTGAAAATAAATCCTTTTTTTTATAAATACTTTCATGCTTGAAGTAACAAAAATATTTGAATCACGTCTGTTGATAAATATTTGAATTTTTTTTTTCTGTATTGGAAAAGAAGATAGCGATTTGTATTTTAAACAAAGAGGTTTTTTTGCAAATTGTTCTGATAACAAAAGTGCCTCAATGAATGTGCTTGAAGTTTGCCACGTGGCAAATTGCCACACGTTTTTGACTTAGAAAATTTTCTATGTTCAACAATTGAAATCGACAAATACAACAATAAACATAGTGAAAAATATACATTAACACAAAAAATTATCAGTTTTAATTTTTGAAGTTAGAAAATTTTCTAAGTCCAAAATGTGTGGCAATTTGCTACGTGGCAAACTTCAAGCACATCCTCAATGATGATTGTTGATAAATAGTTGAACTGTACTATTTTGTATTGAATAAAAAAGATTAGAATTTTTTTTTTGAAAAATCAAATGGATCGTTCTATGAATTTTGAAAGCAACGTTGAAGGTTCGAACAGTGATGTTTGTCATGTGAGCAATGCATAGCCCGGACTCGGCTTACATCGCAGAATTATTTCCATACTTTCACGTAAAGTGATTGTTTGAGTCGGGCCACCAGGGTCTGCTCCCTCGAGCATGAACACTCCGATAATTAAATTTATATCGTATCGACGCTTGCTCGTGATTCAGGTTCCGCGAGTATAAGCGGCGCAAAACCACGTCGTATATTATTACTAATATTTATTCCGAAGAAGGCTCCCCCGTTCCAGCGACAAAGTGTTCAAAATCGTTTACTACTCTTCCAAGTTGCATTTAGAATATGTCGGTACTAACGTTCTTTATATGACACCTATTCAACGATAATCTTGCGTCAAAATTCATTCTGCGGAAGGAAGAAAATTTAACTGTTTTTTACAAGAAATTTTGTGTTTTTGCAACAAATGTAATCTGCAATTCAATTTTCGACGGAGAAAGTTGAATTTCTAATGAGCAGTTGAGATGAAAGAAACAATATTTTATCTTTAAAAACGTTAAATAAGTGTGCTTGTGAAATTTCCAACGTTTAGTAGTAAACGAAAATTAAGTCTGATAAAATTTGCTAGGTCTACAAACGATGGTACATGTTATTGAGTAATTTTACTGGAAAAAGGATGAACGTATTCAACTTTCAAAACACAACATTTTCAGTTCTAATTACAAAATATGTTATTAAATTACATTAAAATTTTCGTTTACTCGTAAACGTTGGAAATTTCATCTTTATTACGGAGTGGAGTTGAAGTTTCCAACGTTTATTAATAAACGAAAATTAATTATCTATAATTTAAAAGCATATATTGTAATCAAAAATGAGCAAATTATATTCTCAAGCATTAAAATATTTTAGGTTCTTCTTGTAAAATTATCTAATCAAAAAATACTAATATCTGTATGAAGAAAAGTATATCAGATTTTATTTTCTTTTACTAATAATCGTTGGAAACTTCACGAACATATTACGGAAACGCATCCGAATTCGATGGAAAACGTAGGGGAAAAACGTCTGTCAAAGCGGAGCCGAATAATTGCCCCGGCACAATATATTTCCCACAGAGCAGCAGATGCCGATCGATCGGGTTCGGCGGCGACGTGTGCAGCCGCGGTATCGCGCTCTCGCGAATGAGCGCGGTGTTATCAGAAAAGCCGATCGGTAATTGAATAAATTACCGGCTCTGTCGGTGTGCGCGCGCACACACGCGCACGGTCACTTGTTTATGGGACCGTGGCGAGATGTTTGATGGTTCGGATCGAGCCGATAGCGCGGCTCGAAATTATTCATTGTCCGCGTTGTTTATAATAATGTTGCCGGCTCAATTGCGATCCGCTTGGCGCAAGTTATTACATAATTATGCCGTTAAACAATATGAAATTGCGTTTAAGTAACAAGCGTTTTAACGCAGGCTCGTACGTTTTTGCCGACCGATGTTTCGGAGAATAACGGCGTGATTATTTACAATTAAAGTCGAGTCGTGAGGGCTGAGTTACGAGGCGGGGGTCGCAACTTCATTAGATTATTCGCTGTGGGAATTCGGAACACGCCGGCGGAACGGTCGCTTTTTAATCGATCTAGATCGCTGTGAGATTGTTTCTCATAACGGCAGTCGTGGGGTTTTGCGAAATTTTGCGTCTTTAATGAATTTCAAGCTGATTATGTGAGTTTGAAGTTTCCAACGTTTATTGGTAAACGAAAATAGAATCTGATATACTTTTCTTCATACAAATAATAGTGCTTTTTGATTGGGTAACTTTAGAGGAAAAAACTAGAATATTTTAATGTTTGAGAATTAAATTTTATCAATTCAATTATTAATTTTCGTTTATTAATAAACGTTGGAAACTTCAACTTCATCTGATTATTGCGACTTGGTCGTAATTGTAGTGAGAAAATGAAATCGTGGTTTAGAGTTTAATTTCTTTGAGGATGATATTGATTTGTTATTAACTTATCATAATTCAACCTGGAAAGAATTTGCTTTGAATTTCGTAACCGACGTTGCTGAAATTTTGTCAGGAACTTTGTGCATATTATGAGAAATTTGCATTTGTTATAATAACTTTTCACTACAAACAACTGCAGTAGGTTCGGTTCACCTGAGTTGTAGATGGCGCTCAAAATCGACTGCGTTATTCTCAAAGCATAAAGTACAATGTAGGTTTTGCAATAACTATTTGTATTCTATAAATTACAACATAAAATCAATATTAATGAATTCCTTAATGAACTTGAATACATTTAACATTTGAACATGCCATATTTAAATCTTTCATTTATTTTTGGCGCTAAAATTTTATGCATTTTAAATGCAAATCGATTAGATCTCATTGCAAACTCCCACCATATCTTCTCTGGATTAAATGACTTGTTAAGTGTATTCAGGTAATAATGTTAGCAATATTGAGATACACATTTTTCCAGTATGACTGGTCCAGATTCGATTTCTACTTTGGATTTTTTGTCGATCGGTATCAATGGCTGGTATCTTCAGTTTTTTTTTTTTTCTTTTCTTTTTCCCGTTCAATTCATTAATATCTCAACGACGAAAAAAGATATAGAAAAATCATGTTCGACACGGCAAAGTTATTAAATCAATTAGGCGCCGGAAAGGCAGCGATTAGTAAGCGCATGTACGCTGGCCCGTAATCAGGCTGGATCAATTGTCACATTGAAATCAACGATATTAATCAACTTGCAACACAGTTGCATACATTAGCGAGCGCCGCAGAAAATAGCCGAACACGTATCGCTTGTACGTTTCGATCATTACTTTATTAATTATGGCAGCATTAATTAAGAATGATCTTATTATGTTGTCGTTGGACTGTATTTCATACATCATTCGTTTGACGTGCAAGCGCGGCAACAAAATCGATATGTATAGCTTTTTGCTTCTACTCGTTTGCAAATTTTTTTTTGCAATAAGTTCCAACTTTTAGTTATTTTCAATTTCAAGGAATCTAGTATTATTGTACACACACAAAAATCTTTACCTCCGTTCAAGAATCACTAAGTTTTGCTATTATTTTCTTCGATTAAAACCTAATTTATCTTGTCAAGACATTGTTTCTTGGCTCGAAAAAATTTATTCTTGGCAATATGTTAAGATACATTTCGTCTTGAACCAAGAAAATTATTCTTCACTCAATGCACCCCTTTTGTGAGTGTAAGAAGTTTAATTATTAAATTTTCCTAAATTATGAAAATAAAAATTTTACACAAGGCCGATCCACGAATTTCAAACGAAGCTTATGAATGTTTTCAATTAATATGAGTTTGAAGTTACCAACGTTTATTAGTAAACGAAAATAGAATCTGATATACTTTTCTTCATACAAATAATAGGACTTTTTGATTGGGTAATTTTACAGGAAAAAACTAGAATATTTTAATGTTTGAAAATTAAATTTTATCATTTCTAATTACAATATATGTTACTATTTTATATTAATTTTCGTTTTTTAATAAACGTTGGAAACTTCAACTTCATCAATTAATAGAAAAATTAACTGAACAATGCTTTGAAATGTAATAGATGTTTATGCATATTCTTAAAGGATATATAGTACTCGAAGCAATTAAAGCGGTCTCCTTTTGTTCGCGTTTCAACAAATGCAAACAGTTATCTGCGACACGTGTATCTCCAGTGAATCATAAATTGGGGTGGCTCATTAGGTAGCGGCCGAAAATTGATTTTTTTTTTTTTCGTTTATTTCAGCCGGTCCATTTGCATCGGCATCGATGAGAATCGCCGGCTTGGTCTCGACACTGACGAATTGAAGCGGGCGTGGGTGATCACCTCGAGGGAAGGATGCGTGCGAACCCGGCACGTTTCGCTCGTAAGATATATATACGGGTGTATCTAATTTCTGTTTGACGTCAGGTGGACGATTTCACGTCATGGAATATCATTAGGCAGGATGAATCGGTGTCGATTATTTCTCAACCCCTGAATCCGGCGATTTCGATTTAATCATCCGCTTCGTTTGTGCTCCGCACTTCGGAGCGTGCAACGGCGAAGCGAAAAGTGGAGCCGAAGCATATATCATGATGAAAAAAAGTTACTTTTGCAGATATTCATCATTGGAATTTTACACTCGCAAAAAGGATGCGTTGAGCGAAGAAAAATTTTTTCGGTTCAGGACAAAATGTATCTTGATGTTATGCCAAGAATAAATTTTCTTGAGTCAAGAAAAGTTTACTTGATCCAAGATACTAAGTGATTAAGCCAAGAAAAAATGTCTTGGCAGGATCAAATTAGGTTTTAATCGGAGAAAATAATAGCAAGACTTAATGATCTTTGAACGAAGGTAAATTTAGAAGCAAATTCTACAAGTTACCGGTGTGTCATAAATTTACCGCAGGTTTTTTGACCTTGAACATTAATAAATGAATTTCGGAATCATTGATGGCAATATCGAGAACGAACTCATACGGGCCAGTCGAGCGTTTTAAATATTTGTCTCTTCATCTCACCTGAATCTATGCGGGTTTCCAAAATTCAATTCCATTTTGAAGGAAGGCGCAAGGCGAGACGATGAGAAATGTTTCGTGACCGACATTTGGTGTTATGAGGGTGTTTCGGCTGGTAGCTGTCATTCGATCAAATTAATTCGACTTCAAAGGATTTGTTAAGCAATTATGGAAGCAAACAATATCGTGGTTTCGGAGGCATCGTGGTAGCTAGAAGACGTTAACCCGAAAATAAACGTACGTTTAAAACAGTAAAGAGAGTTTCGTTGGGCTTCCGCTGTTCATTTTGATAGAGTATTTATTTAAATTTTAAATTAAATCTTCTATTAATTTTTGAGACAAATTTTTTGTCATGAATTTTATAATTTTGACACCTTTGAGTCAAATGATCTTTTATTTTTTTTTTTTTTTTTAAATAATATTTGTTGTAAGTTGACGTTTACCATTTTTCATCTTCCTTTTCAACAAAAGTTGCGAACGTTTGCTATCTTCTGACTAACAGAAAGCTAATTTCGCGTGAAAAGTAGTTACTCGTGAAATAAATCCGAAAACCAATCGAGCGACTTTTTTCTCACCCTCAAAACACGCCGAAAACGGACTCGAAACATATGTACCAATCGTCGTAATTGGCCTATGGCGAACGGGGTATCACTGAAGGAGCCGCGCGGATCATCTCCCGACCCTAGTTCCCATAGTAACTTTGCCCGCGGATGTTAACTTATGGCAATTCACGACTATTGTGCAAATGGTCGGTCCACCCCACGCGGGGGGCTAGGGTGGAATCATTAAATCTCATTCGTGAGTGGCGGTTCGCAATATGCCTCGTGCCAACACAAGCGAGCCACCCTTCGTAGCTTATGTTCGTCAACGTTTCAACGCCACCAGTCCCACGCTCGGAACCACGTGGCGCTGCGGCAAACCTGTCCCGAACACCGGCCCGTGTGATTTCTCGGAAGTGCTTTCCTTTCAAACACCATTTCCTGAAAAAAAAAGAAAAATAATAAATAAAAAAATAAATAAAAATGGATAAAGTAAAAATTAGCTTCTTGGATTATTGGAGTAGGGGGGGGGGTGATTTGATTAAGTAAATTGAAATTATTAAAAGTGCTAAATATTGATTTTAAAAATATCTGTACAATCATAAAATATTAGGAATATTATTTGAAATTATAGTGTTTCAGCAAGTAAAATTTTTCATTTTTCAGTTCAATTTATTTTGCAGAATTATTAGTAATTAATATTCGTTTATTAATAAACTTTGGGAACTTGACCATTTTTCATAATTAACATCGCAAGGTGCGTTGATTAACGGCGGGCCTTACGTAAGAGAAAGTGGGACAGGCGCGAGCCGCGGGCACCACTGACTTTTAACTTTGCGTTCAAGACCACACAAAGTGGACACTCCGTGATATTCGGTATCCGGTGATCTAGAATGCCTCGGTTTAGAGTCGAAGAAGCGCGCGGGCTCGGACATACGGGCCGCTGACAAATGATACGCGAGCCGACTCCTTTTTCTCGGCTTATAACTTAATCGGAATTCGAGCGCGGCTTTTAATGCACGAATAATTAATTTGCCGTATCGCTTCATTAATCTTGTATCCGCTTTCTCTCCGAATCCGACATTGCTCGAATTTTTTTTTTCGGCCCCGGATTAGGACCGCTCGCGAGTTTGATTGATAAGTGATCGGAACAATGTAACGTTTAAGGTGGGTCTGTTGTAAATCGACGAATTAAAGGTTTCTATCGAATTGCATGAAGTTGAAGTTTCCAACGTTTATTAATAAAGGAATATTAATTACATATAATTGAGTAACGTATATTGAAATGAAAAATGAAAAAATTATATTCTCAGATATTGTAATATTCTAGCTTCTTGTTGGACAATTATCCAAACAAAAAATACTATTGTTTCTATAAAGAAAAGTGCACACGGAGAGAAAAATCCTAGTATAATCTGTTTGGAAATTCATTACAAATTACTAGACTGGTTTATTAAAGCGGGGACAAGTGACGAATCTTTTGCTTTTTATTAGACCGTCTAGTAAATTCTTAAACACTCATTAAAAATATTAAGTCACTTTGTCGTTGTTTTTTATTGCATTTATCTGACGAAATTGACTTTGTGTTGAAAAATCCA
>JABFOV010005783.1:0-11542 GCA_022817685.1 Aradophagus sp. ZL-2020
CTACGACAGTCTATACTCTGTGAAGCAGATAGAACTGAATAAAATTCAACTTTGATTAATTCCATACAAAATTGTGTATAAAATTTGTATGTTAATAATCTTATAAAAATTAATTTAACATTTCTAAAGTATTTTTCGAAAAGTTATACTTACGACAGTGGACATATCTTTATCACTGGCAACATTCTCCAACGGTTTATTTCTAAGATCTAATGCCGATATTTCCACTTTCTCCTCAGTTTCCAATTTCTAATAATATTAAAAGATAAAAAGCATTCGGTGTTATGAAAGTTAATACATAAATTTATTTACCTAATGGGAAATTGTTAAATTTGGATCAACTTAAATTTGGTTTAGCCAAACTTTAGTAGCCATATCTGGACCTATACTTGACCATGGCCAACAACAGAATTAGCTATTTACAGAAAGGAAGCTAGTTCTAGTACTATCGTAACCCGATAATATGTCTATCATATGCAACTATTAATAAATTGAATCAATAAAAATTGATTTGACAAGTAACTGAATGTTAAAGAATTGTTTTAGAGTCGAAGTTGAATCTTACTAGTTTGAATTATGTCTTATGTAAGTAATTTTCAAATTAAACTTTTAATACTCTGCATATTCTATGCATTTTAAATTCTAATTACATTAAATTTTATAAGTGCTGATGAAAACAAAGCTGCATTTTCAAGTAAATTCAATAATTACCCATTAATTTCAATGCACGAGTCAGACGTGAAAATCTAGTAATTTACATTAAATTTCAAGTTATTTTTTTACAGTGTAGTAGACATTTCAATAAACATACAAAGAAAGAACAGTTTCGGTGCCACACTGTCTGGTAAAAGATACTAGTAAATAGAATGCCAAGTCTGGTATAGTTGGAATCGTGGTTGGAATATTAAGTTTGGGAGAGCCAGTTGTATCTTAATAGCCGGGTAATGAAATTCGGAGGTAGAAAAAACAAGAAAAGAATGAGGAAGATGAAAAGGATGGACTTGATGAATTGCGAAAGAGATGAGGGACTGGCGGGGAAAAAGAGAAATAAAGAGAAATCAAAGAAAGAGATAAACAATAAGAAATAGCTTATCAGTACCAAAACAGTTATTGAACCAGAAATAGCTAATCTATATCATTAAAGTGTTAATTTTCAGTTGTTACAAATCACGTAGATCAAGGAAAAATATCAGTTCGCTGGTCACTTTAAGGCCTATATTGGTCCATTGTATATATTTCCAATTAGGTAATTTAATTTGATAATTTATATGTCAGCTTATAATTTTTTTTTTTAAGTTAAAAGTTAGAAGAAATTTTCACGTCTCATAGTTGGAATTTATTAAATCATTTAAAAACAAAAATAAGGAAATATAGAATAAAGAATAAGAAATAAATAAAATTATTAATTAACAATATTAAACATTAACTTGTTTTCAAAGCTAACATTTATCGGTTTGCAATATAAAGGTTTCTCACATAAACTTTCATTAAAGAAGTATTGTGTGCATAAATTTTGTTGGATATTTATCTGATGAGATGTCCAAACCTAAATAAAAAAATAAACATAATACTTTAATTTTGAAATTGTCAACAACTTGCAATGAATCATTGAAAAAAGAATCAAAATTACAGAACTGTAACTATATTGATTGTAAAAAAAAAAAGAAAAAAATTTTGGGCTGACATTTTTAAATTGTTTTTGTTCAATCACTCACCGGACAATTATCTGATGCGTCGTATTCAGAAAGTTTATTCAAAATGTGAACAAATTCATCTTCTTCTTTTATAAAAAATTTCTGTAAAAACACGGAATAATAATTCACACTTTTGTTATAACCGTTTTGCATGGATAATAATTTACTTTTTTTGTTTTCATCGAAAAGGAAAATATCCGTGAAGTTTTGATACTTAAAGTAATTTTGTTTAGTATTTTAGTTAAAAAAATATTAGTCCAAAATTGTATGCATTTTTAAGGCGAATTCTGCTTGTAATTTTTCAAAGATTTTACTCAAACGAATATTTTCGTTTTGTTTTTTACAAGTAAAATAATAATTTATGTTTGTAATACTGAAGTAGAAAGAATATCAATTGCTATTTATAAAAAGAATAGATAAGCTGCTAATATTTGGTCGAATTCTGTATTACAAATTGGTAATAATTCACTCTCAATTTTCCGTTTCATATCCGAAACTAAATATAAGGTTAGATTTTATTCCCCATAGTCAAAATTGCTATTTGATGTAAAAAAATGTTAAGCCAAAACTAAAGTAATGTCATTTTTTAACGCAAACATTATTTTCTATGTGTAAAGATAATGCGTACCTCGTCATCAGTTGATAAGTCACATAATTTCAGGTCGCTAGAGTATAATATTTTTTGGATCGTTTTGTTATTACCGGGAAGAAATCCCGTCCAAACCTAATTTATACAAAATCAATATTTTAATTAAATTGCATGAGCTTAAAATATTTATTATTATAATTTTTCATAAATTATATTATTTAAGAGAGAGTAATAAGTTATAATCTAAGAAAACTGAACTAAAAATATGTGTTTATTTGAACAGTAGCGCGGTTCCATGCTTATCATTCTGTCAAAGTTCTTATTTTTAATAAAGAATCATGTCGATATGACAAAAAAGTTTAGCTGTTT
The DNA here is from genome assembly GCA_022817685.1 of Aradophagus sp. ZL-2020. Taxonomy (NCBI): domain Eukaryota; kingdom Metazoa; phylum Arthropoda; class Insecta; order Hymenoptera; family Scelionidae; genus Aradophagus; species Aradophagus sp. ZL-2020. The sequence goes on from JABFOV010005783.1 coordinate 2,653, forward strand.
TACTATACAAGGTTTTTACTGGCAAAATACATTTTCTGTTATAAATAGGAATTTTTATGTAATGACAAGTGTGAAGCTACGCTACTAGCGACAAAGACCATTATTTCAGGTCTATTTTTCAGTGCAGTTACATTTTCTTTACTTTGACTGAAAATTATTAAAAATTGAAATGTTACACTTTGATTAAATTTTAAATAAATGTTTAATTTTACTGTAGCTTTCATTGTAGCTGTAACTCATTAGTTAACTTCAATCAAGAGAATAATCACTTATAAGAAACGAAATGCATTTGATCAAAGTGAACTACTTTAGAAGTGAAGCTCACAGTTTATTGTCAATCCAGCCTTGATTTGTGGTCAATTTTAATTTACACTTAAAAGTTCATGATTTGTTTGTTTTTTTTTTGTTTGACGAATATTTTTTATTCATTCAAATGGTGATGTACGTCTCAACATGACAAATACAAATGATTGTTTTTATAGATCATAGTATAAATATTTGACAACTCAGGTTTTAGAACAATGTTCTAATCTAAGAAGATTGTAAAATAATTTTGTGTATTCAAGAAGAAAGTTGTAATTCAAATGCAATGAATAGTTAAACGTACAGTAGATAAAAACCTGTGTAAATCAATGGATAATGACGATACATTTAAATGTAAATTAAAACATGACAAAATAATCGTTTTGTCATGCCACAAATATAGTCAACTTTGCATTATTTCTTTAAATAGAATTTTTTAAATTTAATCAGACTAGAATAGAAAAACTGTAATTTAATATTTCCATTATTTTATTATTATAAGTTTTCATTATGACACGTTAATTTGATTACCCCAAATTTCTTTTGGGGCAATCAAATTTTGTATTGTGTACGTAACTGTTTATTACCTTAACTCTATTAAGGTCCTCGTCCTCATTTTTCATATCATTGCCATGATTTTTAAGACATTTACATTGCATCTGCAAATAAATCAGTATACTAAAAAGCGTTTTTCAAAAGTTATAAAATCAATATTCGTTAATTACCAAACTTTAATTTTATATAAAATACAAAAATAAAATAAAATAATATTTGTAGACACAATTTAATCACATAATTTAATTAAGTTAATAAAGTTAATGATTGCATAATTCGTACAACAAAATGTTTTTTGTTATGCAGTTACGCATAAATGGAGAATCTATAATATCAAGAAAATAGCATGCAACATACGTTTCAATGGCAATTATCGTACTAAATCGAAATCTAGTATCGTATCAATCGAAAAGTTTTACATTAGTATACAAAAAAATCAAGCAAGAAGCAAATAAATAATGGTGGCATTGCTATATACACCCTAAAAATTAATTTATATTTGATTCGAAGTCCTGAAGCACATTTTTTTTTAAATTTTTCTTCTTACAGTACTCGGAATAATAACATTTGAAATAATGATGAAATAATACCCTGAGAAATTTGCTTTACAGAAATGTGTGTCGTTATAGTAAAAAAAGCTATGTCGTAAAATTGACTACTTACACATTAAAAGTATAATCAACAAATTGCGTTGCATATTTAACAAATTGCATCGTAAACCTTCCAGTGAAAGTCGTACGTTTTCAGTTATATCATATGAATGAATTATAGATAAATGCAATCTTATAAATCTCTTAATTGAACTTGCTTAGTAAAGGTATAGTTGAATAAACAAAATTTGCATAAGTCATGGAATAAGTCACATGATTTTAGCGAGCAAAACGACGCATAATAGATCTACTGAGAGAAAAAGTAATGTAGCAGCAACAGTTTCAGATTGTCAACGCACGCATGATCAGTAGAAACGACTTATTCATTGAAAATTACCGATCACAGCAATTGGTTTAAAGAATAAGCCAGCTAAAATTTAGGATTTTTGTAGTTAACAGGTCATATTATCGTTTCTTTTTTTCAATGAGTATAAATTAAAGTTATGTAGCCATATGTGCGTGGTGCGCTGCTAGTCACCCCTCTTTTTTATAAAAAATCGCAAATTTACATATTAAATCGTTAGTCCTTCCTCATGATGAGTTGAAGTAGTGTAAAATTTTACGATGCAATTTGTAAATTATTTGCTACTAGCTAACAAAATGATTTTGTTATTCGAGCTTTATGAAATTGCAGTTTAAACGTACCAAACGTTACAATATATTACGTAATATTTACGAACGAAACGCAGCAAAACAGAAAAATGCTAGTGCTGATAATTTATAACTATTTTTCAAAGATTCTAAAACGATTTGAAAATACAAATCGATTGGCGATCAATTCGTATCGATATTTGCCAATTAAAAATCACCTTCTGGCAGAAGTAAAAATAAAAAATTGAATGTTCGATTATCTTACCTGATTTATTTTTCTAAACATAATTTTACATTTAAATAACGTAACGTTATGGTCAATTGGACATGGTGCTATCTGAAAATATGCATAAACGCACGTTACATTGCTATAAAATAATAAAAAATAGTTTGTATCACGTATTGAATACATTCATAGAGTTACTTGGTTAAAGTATTAGTTATAATAATTTGTTGTCAATAATTGGTACTTTTTGACGAATTTATAAAAACTAGAATATTAAAATATCATTGATTGAAACAATGAAAATTTCCACAGAATCATACTATGAAGGTCGCGTCGTTTGATTTTATGAGTACCACACTGAGAAAACAAAGTAGTAAAACTAGCAAAAATGACATCGATCGTCGTCACATCTACAACGATCGCTGTAAAATTTACGCCGATGACGTAATGTTTACGGCGATCGCTGTAGATTTGACTACGATCGCCGTAAATATTACTACTTCGTTTTCTCAGTGCACCGGTTTCATCTAATAACATTCATGGAAATCAAGCGATCCCATCGCTATAGGTCTGGTGGACCATGAAGTGATTCAATTAATACCACTGGATGAAACAGTGACACCCATGGAATCAAATAGTGATATGTTTGTAGTATAATTCTATGCACGTTCTCATCATTTTATTCTATGATATTTCTTTCCGTGTAGAAAGATAGAGATAAGAGAGTTTGATAAACTATATTTTGTACTTTTTTTAAATAATTGCACTCGTTAGAAATCATCAACTTTCTGCCTTAACTTTCGAAACATCCAAGGTTATAATTAGTTTTAGTATTTTTGAATTTAGTATTCTTGAATATTTAGGAACATTATCAAAGACTGGTTATTTTACAAAGATTTCTTCAACTACCAGGTTATAACTAAGCGCACATACATTTTTAACGCGATCTTCATTTGTCAAATCTGATCTGATTGCATAGAAAGGTAGAATTTAAGAGCCTACAGTCAATCGCGACCGGAATAAATGATCATCGTAGCCAAGTTTAAAGTTACGCATGATTATTTATTAAAAAATAAAAAGTCATTTTAATTTAACATGTGGCAGTTACTAAAAACAGTAGGAATATTCTGTCTGTTATTGATTAGAGTTTCAATTAAAATTTGCTTCTTTGATTATTCGGTATAAAACTTAGATTCCCGGGGAGATTTTTTTTTCTTAACTAAAGTAACCGAATGAATGAATCAATTCTGTCTTCGAATTGTGAAAGGACATGTATACAAACTTCGTTTTGGTGTAGATTTCCATGTAACTTCAGTTTGTCTGCTTTTTCAGCCCGTTTTTTATGTACCGAAGTTCGCGTTTTATTTTGTCGCTGCCGAACTTTGCTGCATTTTTTACACCAGTGTTCACCATTTGCTATTAAAATTTTAAATCGACAGTACCGACTGTGATTTTTCACTGGTATTAGATAACCGTGTTCTTTGCATAACTGACACTTTTTGCCATCTTTCGTCGAATCATCTTTATTTGAATCGTATCCTTGGTGTACTTTTCGTCCAGATGTAATTTTTGTCCAGTCGATTTTCTTGGGTTCATATTCTTGATGTAATTTCCGCCCCATCTTCGCATAATTACACGTGATCAAAATATTGGAACATTGATTCAGTGGAGTTTTTTTTCTGAAAAACAGAAAAAAATAAAATTATGCAAAAAATATAATGAAAATATTAAAAAAAAGAAACAACCGTATTTCTAACGGTAATTTTTTGTAAAATGATTAAAATGCAAAAAAATCCGAACATTTTACTATCCTTGAGGTAAAATTTTCTATGAATACAATACAATGGTCAATTTTCTTTAGATAAAAATTATAAACTTTTTTCTCCCTTGTGAAACGAAAGTATTTTTAAACTTTCGAAAAAAGAAAATGTGTTACTATCGTAAGTATATCACGCGATAAATTCAGTACATTTGCTATAATAAGGAAGTATAATGATTGTTGATACTGCAATATATCTCTACTATGTATAAAGTTGGTCACGTGGCAGGGTTAGAAGACAGCATAGAAAGGTATACAAAATTTAAATAAAATATATGGTTCACGATGGATTCCGCACATTTCTTTTGGCAATAGACTTTCGGTTGAATTGGCCAGAAACATAATCATTCGTAGAATTTTCCTTATTTCGTAAAGGCGCAAGAAACAGTGTTGAAGCAGTACTTCAAAGTTATAAAATTTGAAAATACATGATTTTTCGAAAATTGTGAAATTTAGTGGTTATTTATTTTGTAAAAAAAATTGTGTGATAAATTTTCAGAATAATTTCTTGAAGCAAATATTTTTAATACAATAGAAAAATAATAATTAATTAAAAAGAATTAATTAAATCAATTAATTCCAAAATTCCACAATCATGACAAGTTGTCACGTTATAATGAAATAAGTACAACATATTCTGTGGATTCGTTCTGTTATTTTGAATATAATCGCTGATGCTGTGAGTGGAACAAGTTCATTTTGTCCTTTATTTGACTCTAGTAGATGTATTAATTTCGTTAATTTCAAAGGGTTTATTTTTGAAAAGCTTACACTTAGCAGGAAGTACTATTTAGGCGTTATGCAACATTTGTTAGCCAAGATTTGTCGGACTCAGCTTCAATAACGAGAACAGGACAGCTGGTTTCTTCTTCACGACAACATTCACAGGTGCATCACTTTACTTTATTTTCTCGCCTCCAAATTAATTAATTTTCTTGATTATCTCTCCAAATATAGCTCTTACTGTTTTCGAAAATCAAAATGCTTTTGATGGCATTTCAATATTTTTAAAAAAACTTTGACTTGAGGTTGTAACATTCATCGGTAAAGAAGAATTCGCGCAAAGTTTTGATCGGTTATATAATTAGTGTAAATAATGTGATTTCCGATGAATGTATTTTTCTATTTAATGTACATGAAATGCTATTTTTCGCATTGTGAAGTTCTGGAAAGTTGTCATTTTTGCGCCCTTATGAAGAAGAAATTGCATGCCAAGGGAGGTAAAAGAAATTCTCTACCGAGGGCAAGATTGCATAATCCTCATTTTTGCCGTATAGCAGTCGCGCGAAGGAAGGATTTTTTTATCTCTCCTAATGCAAAGTATGTTTTCGCATACTTTTAATTAAACTAAATAAAATACTTTTTTTTTGTTAAGATATTATGTAAGACTTCTTGAAAGTATCAAACTCAATTTTGTTTCGAACCCTTATTATAATTTCATATTTTAAATTTTAAACTTCAAAACATTCGACTTGATAAGATGGAATAGACAAGCCGATTCACCGTAAGCATATTAACTTAAATCTTCATTCGGTATGAAGTAATCATTTCACGTATAAAACGATAACTTCTCGTTCCACTAATACGTTTGTTTTAATTTGTCACATATACATAGAAGCCTTTCGCTGTTGTTTATTTTTGGAGAGGTTTACATTGTGATTTTATTTTACTAATTGTTTACCATACTCATTAGATGTTTTTGATTGCTTTTAAATGTCTTAATTAAAAATAATATTTAATACGAAATTGATGAATGCCGTTTGATATCGCTGCTCCGAGTTAATTTAATTTAGTCATTGGTATCTACAATGTGCTCGAGCAATGAAATCTCTCTAAGCTAATGTCAAGCGTGCAACATAGTCGACATTATTTTTATCCACGTTTTGGCATTCAGATTTATAAGTCAAGTTCGTGGCACAAGCCCTATCATTATGTGTTAACTTATATTTAAATACAACGATATGTTTATTTTATTCAAATGTAAAATGCAAGTAAGTAGTAATTAATCTAACTTAAATTGAATTCAAATTAATTAAGGTGGGACTATCATATAACGAAAAATTTTAGACTTGAATGAAATTAAAATATATTTATTTTTATATTATTAACTTTACTTACAATATGAAAAAATCGACCGTTTATAAATACAGATATTTTTTGAAAAATATGCTGAATACATTGAAAGCATGGATTAAGCTGTTCATAATAAAAGTATCAATATTTTTAATAAATTACAGATTCGCATAAAAATATGTAATGTTTCTTTATATCATAACTATTAATATATTTTAATTTTAAACATTAATCCTCCATTCGTCGCGCTTTTTTCAATAGTATTTTCACAGTATTTTAAATGAATTGAGATTTCGAATAAATACATACAGTATAAATTACTATAAAATAAAATTTATATTACGAATGTTGCAAGGGAACCAAGTTATAATTTACAGCGAATCAACGTTACACTGACAGTAAACTGTGTGTTAACTTCAAAACTTTAAAAGTACATTGAGCAGATGTCAAGTCCACACTCGAAAATTGACATATGTACTGAAGTTCACTACAAATGCCAAACCAACAGTAGATGTTTGTTGAATCAACAACGGCTTGCAATTGAAATATAAGATATGAGTTAACATTTACTTTAAAACGATAATGCTTTTTCCGTGTGGGTAAATTGAACATTTTTTCTTTATTTGAAAAATTGTTTGCACCTATTCAAAATATATGAATAATTTACATTTTGAGAGAAAGAAAGTCAATATCAATAACTTTTTCAGTATAATTGTATATCAAATTAAATTGCAAGGATTCAATTTTCGTCTTTAATTATATAAAAATCTCAATGCATATATGACTTGATTAAGAAATTGAAGAAAAATTTACGTTAAAACATATGTATAAATTTAATTACTGACCTGTAAATATGCAAAGTAAAAAAAAAATCAATAGTAATTTTTTAGATTCAATTTTGAAATATATTTTAGTAACAAATTGTTAAAAATGATGATTGTTAAAAATGATATAAAGTAATCATAATCGAAGAGTTTTAAAACAGTTAAATGACTTCAAGTGGGTCGTGCCAAAAGATACCGATATCATTATCGACCAATTATTTCTTAACATTGTATGCGAGTTAAAAGTAAGTTACTGTTGTTGCACTTTTTAAAAACACAAAGATATACTTTTTTATTACATTCAATTTATTTTTAGTTAAGTATTTTAAAAATTTTTTTATGTCATTGCAACTCTATTAAAAAAAATCAGTAGTAAAAATCGATTGGATTTTACTCGATTTTATTTAGATCATATAAACTTTAATCTATTTCGCCAGTTAATGAATTTATACAAGTGAAAATTATAATTTAATACATTCTTCGTTATTTGACTGAAATATATTTGAGTTGAATTAATCAGGTAGTTATTCCAGTGTGAGGAACAAGTGATAATTGTATCGTTGCTCTAAAAGTACAGACTGAATTCTTTGAATTTTAATGAGAATTTGAATTGACGTTGCAATACTAGATGTTTACTTCGCTGTTGAATGTTTTTATTAAATTTCGAGTATTTAATACTTTCACTCTTCCGGTATAACCCTTCCACATTTCGTTGCAATACCTTGAAATGTGTATGATGACATTTGCAGTTATAAGCACTCAAGGATTTAATCATAAAACTAATTTATCTCTATTTATATTCCAAAGGTACTCATCTCTGCTGTTCTATTTTCGAAACAAATTTTTTTCAAGTTTTGTTTACGATTTTGTGTAAAATATTACATTTTAGCGTAAAATATTTTGTCCCGTTGCAAGATGTTAATTATAGTAATTGTTATTCCTGTTATTGAATATAATTAAAATATACTTTGAATGTAAGAAATTAATAAAGAAACAAAATTTTCCCTGATACATGAATAATAACATAATCTATTTGGCACGACAAATATTGCCTTCGTATAATTAAAAATACGACACAACTAAAATGTCATTCTAGCCAATTCAAGTTAACGCACACCGTTCTCGTTTAAAGTTCCGCGTCGAAAAGAGTGTTCAAAGAGGGTACTAACATCTGACCAAAACAATGTAATATGTCTGGCGGCAATTCACGCAGTATTGCCAGCTGTTTAAAATGTTCCTCAATACTACTTTTGCACAAAATTGTACTTCATTACCACTGAAACATTAACGAAAATTCGTAACTAACTGTACATCCCGAGCTACATTTTACCCCAACCATTAATCCGGCATCGTTGTTTTTTGATGATTAAAAACCAGTCGAGCATCGCGTGACGAGTTTCTCAACCTGGAAAACTGCCCTCCTCCTACGAAATATTAACGAATCCCACCCGAGAGAGTAAGACGGCCTGACAAAAGGGCTCAACATATGTCGACGCCGAAAGAAGCCGTCGACTGAAACGAGCGAGCCGGAGAAGCGAGGATCGCGGCGATCGAAGATGACAGCGGTGACGGGCGAGCGAAGTTGTCTAAAACCGTCCGGCGGTGCGGTCGAAAACGTCGCGGGCATCCCGGTCGAATTTGGCACGCGGTGCCGCGGTGCCGCCGTGCCGTACGTGTTCGTGCACGTGCAACCTAAGTATACGGTGCGCGTACGAAAGAGGAAGTTGCCGCCCCCGGAAATCGGCTTCCACCACTGCTCGCGATTATCGTCTCTCTCCGTCGCACCGCCGCATTGCCCTAATGTGCTTAACGGTGTTGTTTTCCTCGAATGCACGACATTCCCGCCTCC
>JABFOV010005786.1:0-11537 GCA_022817685.1 Aradophagus sp. ZL-2020
TATAATGTATTATACACATAAAAAAATATTTATTTCTACGCAGTAGACCCTACTTTGTAACTAGAAATTCCCAATCCCCGAATATGCTAATAATAATATTTTTCTCACACAAAAAAAAATTCACTCATACAAATTAAAACGTCAATCCTTTTTCAACAGTGACAATTGACACCTTCCGAACGAGAACCTGCCTTTGGGAATCTAAAAACTTCAACGGCGATAAAATCACTAGAACAGTAACGTGGAGTTTTTACGTTTCGGCAGATCAGGTGGTTTGTTGGATTCAGAGAATTCTGTGAGGCAAATTATGAGCATTTTGATTGGTTGATGAAAAATTTGGTCAATCAAATTAATCATAATTGTTCTCATAAAATTCTGTAAAGCTAACAAAAACTTAAATTTTCATGAACGATTATTATCGATAGTGCACAAAAACTAATACTATCGATAGCATATCGAAGTTTAACCAGTCCTACAGCGGTGAGCTCTCGACGGCTACAACGGAAATACTGTCTGATAAATGTCTTGTTCTTGACTTCTACATATTTTTGCTGAATCGTTTTATATGTGTCATAATGGACAGCACTGTTTAACGCCCATTCCATCAGTTCAAGTTACACAGGAGAAAAAAAGTTGTTTTATATGTTGCCTGTAACGTAATCTTTGTAACAAAAATAATGGTAAGTTTTATTTATGCAAAATATTTAAGCAAAATTACAATCTCTTCTTGTTCTAATAACCCACATGACTTCAATGACAGGAACTTTATTTTAGAAAGTACTCCAAAAAATACTTCATTGCTTCAAAAGAAATGTAATAATTTATCAAAAACCCGTGACATTTGTTTTAAGATTGTTTTAAAAATGTTAATAGTCAAGGCTTTTCAAATGATATCCGAGTTATAATTTCATAACCTATATTAAAGACGAATAAAAGGATATATTTATATTATTCAAATTAATTATTGTATCATTACTGCATTCAATAATTTTTTTCTTAATTTCGTAGTTAATATTTTTTAAATTCTATACTTTCATTTTTACATATATTTTTTTATAATTGTCAGAAATAAAGATCAGATTTTTTATATTAAATAGTCAATTAATTTGTTATATAATTTGTATATTAATCAGATTAAATTAATTTAAAATGTACTTGTTATTGAACTTATTTGAAAATTATGAATATTAATCTTTTACTGAATGTTTAATTATACCATATAAAAGAATTTATTTGTAATAAAATATGTAAATTTATGATTTAATTGCATTACAGTCTGGAACACTAAAACCATACCTCACTGCTGTTAGGCGTACCTTAAATGCAGCTATGTGTTTGGAAAATTTTTCCTCACAAATTGTAGAAAGACACAACAAACCAGAAGTGGAAGTTCGGATGAGTAAAGAATTGCTTCTTACGCCTATTCAAATCAGTAGAAATGAAAAAGAGAAGGTTTTAATCGAATCAAGTATAAATAGCATGAGAATCAGTATCGCTGTAAAGCAGGCTGATGACTTGGAACAAATTCTTTGTCATAAATTCACAAGATTTATGATGATGCGAGCAGAAAATTTCCTGATTTTGCGAAGGAAGCCAATTGAGGTGAGTACTTTTGTTTTCATGAGTGTCTGCAATTACATATTATATTCAATGACTAACTTCATTTTGCATTGCAGGGTTATGATATAAGTTTCTTAATTACAAATATACATACAGAGCAGATGTACAAGCATAAAATTGTCGACTTTGTTATTCACTTTATGGAGGAAATTGATAGAGAAATAAGTGAAATGAAATTATCAATGAATGCGAGAGCTCGTACATGCGCTGAAGAATTTTTGAAAAGGGTAAGGATTGATAGAAAATTTAGTTTTACTTGATACTACAGTTTTGTTTATCAATAAAGTTACGGTAATGGTCTCAATTATTCTTCATTTTTTTTTATTAAAAAATGCATTTCTTCAAACGTTTGCCATTTGCTACTTAACTACATAGTTCTATTATGAAAGACAATTATTTTTGGAATTTGGTTTAGAAAATGCAAATGTCAAAACGTTATGATTTAAAATCAAAATTAAATATGCATGTAACATTATGCAAATAGTTTTTAGGAGTACTGTAATGCTAACTACTTTTTAATTTTGGTATGAATTACTAGAAACATAGTTTACTTTGATGGTAAAAAAAATCAAAAATAAACTTTATATATATCGATGGCTGAGTTGAAAAAGGTGTTAATTTAAATTTTCGAACATCATTCCTGATAATAAAATTTGAATCGGCACCTTTTTTAACCCAACCATTTACACATAAGTTGTACAAATAAACATGAAAATAATTAAACTAATTTAAAATAATTTCAGTTTTAGTCCATGTGAAACGTAAACAGCAGAGCCACTAGATGGAAATAATTTTCAATTAATAGAGGTGATTTGTTAAGTCCTGACAAGTGTTGATGTCTTTTCAATTACATTGTTACTTTACCAAATTATTATCTTTAACATAATCCAATGCACGCTCAATAGTGAAAGAATACTTTATATCATTTAGGTCATAACTTTTTAACTATCATTAAGCATAAAAATTATAAGCTGGAAGAAAACGTCCGCTTTAAAAATTTTCATATTTACTTCGTTTCTATGAAATGAGAACATAAACGATTACATAATAAACAATTTTCCAAATGCTCTAATATCATGGTTATACTTCATGTAATAATAAAATCTAACAATCACGTACAAAAAGACACTAACTCAATAACAAAGACTTGAACAATCACCTTAAAGTGAATCAAAGTCAGCGGGGACTTTTTATTATCCAAAGTTAGCCAGATCGCTGTCACATAAGACAAAAGGATAACAACGAAGTCCATTTTACGGAAATTTCACAAGTCTACGGTCGAACGCGAGGAAAGATCATACAGGATAGACTGTATAGAAAGTTAATTAATAGACTGTATAAAAAGCTTTTGTTAGATGGCGTTTGGCGTATATGATGTCACTGCAGGTGCATTGATGATTGTTCACACGTTCGAATGGTTGTACATTTACCGATGGTTCTTATTACTTAAGGTAATTGTTGATGATTGTAAAAGAGGGAAACGGAGGGCGGGCATTCTGCAACGCGTATTCTACAGGACTGCGACGCCGAAAGCGTATTATAGAAGGTTGATCAGTATACACTTGTAATTTAGTATAAATTTATATACTGCCAAATTGCGATTTTTATAATCTTATAGGATTACGTTATTATGATCGTTATTGTAACTAATACTTGTGAACGCCGCCACTTATTTCTCATTTTTAATTTGTAATAAAACTTTAATTACCAGAAGAGGTGCTGATGAAATTTCATTTCAATCGACTTTTGCGAGCTCGCTCGCAAATTTAATTGTCAATTCAATGAATGAATAAAAGTGATCATCCACGAAACAGTTGTATTTAATGAGCGTCGTGTGATATGTCTTTGCGTTTGAAAGTTACATCGGCGTTGTCGAGTCGAGTAATTTTTAGGCTTATCACGAAGCTGCAGTTAACACCCTGGACGCTCGATGGAAAACGTTCACACTGATTCTATCGAGTCACAATGAGCGTCTGGGTCCGTTGGAGTTGGTCAGGACGAGCGTCGATATCACTATGCACGGCGAGCCTTCGCATACGGTCGCCGCTTTCCGATGACATCGGCGTTCTGTATGCATGATCTTTTCACGAAAGTGCGTTGCATCGGTATCATTGTCGGGCGCCTTCCCGGTTTGTGGGATTCGTCACGTTCGCCGCGTTTTTTCCAACGGAGTAGGATCGCCGTGGCCCAATCTTTAGTGACGCCTCTTTCCAGTACTACACGTACTTTCGACGCGAAAAACCACGAGGTCGCAAAAGTATCGGTTCAGACGGTGCCGTTTAATTTTGTCCACGTTTTGTTTTACGCGTCGCTGTTTTCCGGCACTTGAGTAAGTTTATTGCTTTTAAAGAAAGTATCAAATTGATAAATAGTAATTTGGGTAATTTTGTGTAAAGTTGTTCAATTACGTTAAAAATATGTCACAAGGGTTTAATAATTTATTGTCTGCTTTTTTGGTTGTTTGATTCTGTCAGCTATTATTAAATTTTAAATTTTTGATCCGTAAAGTATCTTAGATAAAATTATACTTATTTAAATAGATGTTATAGATTATTTTGTATTTGTTATTTATGAAATAAGTTCTTTAATTTTAAGTTTCGTTTTATTAAGTCTATTAAATGCTTTTCTCAGTGAACTTTCATCACAACGTTTTAATCGACAGAGGTGTTTTATGGAATGCCTCACGCTGGATTTAAATGATTGCTCGACGCATCGCCGGTGTCAACGATACCAAGATTATTCTGTAAGTTATTTACATCTATACATAAGGAATTCGTTCTCTAAATCATTTGTATAAGAATCGAACATTTTTTAATTACTTCACACGATAAACTATTCCAAAATCAAAGAAAAAATTAAAATTATATAAATACAAACCGTACATAAATTTTACATAAAACAATTAATAAACTGTATTGGAGGTATTATATTTTCCCAGTAAATTTTTTTTACACTTTTTTTACATAAGTTATAAAATTAAAAATTATCATAAAAATTATACAACTTGTAACAATACATAACGTTTCTCCACTTATTAATCGTGGTATCGACAGCGATTTCATGACTACCCTACTCTCATGTACTTTAACCAATAATATATTCTGAATCAAGATAGTTAGAAATAAAAATCATGAAATTCCATAATGCAAATGATACTTTTCGTCACAAGAATAAGAAAACGACAGTTTTCCATGACTACCTAGTGAGAAAAATATCCTTTTCTCACCAGAATGAAAACAAGATCGGTATTAGATGTTTATTAGATATTCATTTAATATGCATTTATGATGGTATTTCATGATCTTTCTTCGTGCGTCACATAAATCAGAGTCACTTGATAGAAATTATACACTTGTTCTCAACGCGACTTCGGCAATCGCCAAAGAAAGCAATCATTCGGTATCGCAGATATACGATTAAACAAATCAAATGTGTAGTACAACTGTGTCCCGGCGAATCACATTGCGTTGTCATCGTATTCAAAGTGATCATCCAGTATGAGTTAAGCCTCGTCTACAAGGAATGCAATAGCACAGGGCCAAAAATACAACCTCCACATTTCACGTATGTACACATGGCCGCAATTCCAAATATAATAGTAACAGCGCTTTCAAAGATGTACGGTTCACAACTAAGAATCAACTGCGATTTCGAACAGTTTATATTTGAAAACGGTAAAGAACAGCCAGATAATTATAACGTTTATGCAATTTTAAAAAGACTGGAAAAATTAGACGATTTGCTTTTCATCGCTAAAGAAACAAATAACTTTATAACTTTATCAATTATAAAAAAAAGGAAGATGAACGACTTTTATGAATTCTGCTGCATGGAAAAGTATCAATTATTATCAACTATTATTATATATGTTATAAAAATTATTGTTTATTGAGATTTGCAATTCTACTTTAAAAAATTTCTTCAATTGAAAAAATTAATAATTGAAAAACAAAAATTATTCGCGAGAGTTTCATTATATGGAAGTGATCAATGCAAAGTGTTTATTTTTGCGACAATGTTTTTAATTTCGGCGCAGCAACGGGCTTGACACAGTTTTTGGATATTTCAAAAAGTTTAGCAAAGTCATAGAGGGAAAGTTTCTTGGTGGAGTTCGAAAAGTCTTGCGGGAACTTTGAGAGGAAATTATTTTCTTGGAGAGGGAGAATCGCCGTTCCATTATCTAATTAAAACATTTTTTTCCCGGGGCTTTACTCCACACAGGTGCTGGTTTTATGATCACTGGTGTTTTCATGTTACGGACGTTGATAAGATCGGCGTTTAAAAAGTTAAAAAGTTAAACGAACGTCTTCGGTCTCATTTAACAATCTAATTGTAAAAAGTTTGCAAATAAGTGGATCGTTTTTGTGAGACCGTCTCAAGTGACACAATATTTAATATGATTTTCAACAAAAGTAAAAATAATCCAAGTCCATTTATTTTAAAATTTAGATTTTGTATTTTAATTTTGAATTATTTGTTGATGGGCACAAAGAGGAAATTAAGTAATACAAATTGTTTCTCACAGATTCAATAATTTAGTTTTCAGGATTATCAACTCTTGCTCCGCATTAAACTTTTTTAAAATTATGCATTTCTGCTCAATAATTTGGTCGAATTGATTTAATATTGTTTAAAGGATACATTACTGTAGATTGTACAATATTTAACAAGTAAATACACTTTATATGAAAATAATACCGCTCGTATTAGCAAGCAAAATGGTTTTTCTAATGGCTCCTTGTTCTTTTGAAATATTCATTTGCTTGGTGCATATGTGATGAGAACATAAAACGTAGACCGCGGAAGTTCAGCATCTCGCAGATATCTTATTAGCCCGAAAATATTCTCGTTGTGAGATATTTTACTTAATGAACTTTCATAAACTCTTCGTAAGCATCAAATTAATTATACATGCTTCAACAATGTCCATCCCGTAACAGTACTTACGTTCAAATTTTTTTACGGAGTATCTAGTAATTTATAATAGATTACCTACAAGTTTACGAGAAGCGCAGTAAATTATGAATTACACCTGGAGAATACGACTACGAAGTTATAACAGAAGAAAACATTTCAATGGTGAAGTCAATAAGATAAGAAACAAATGACGCTATTTCTCGAATTTGCAGGAAAAAAAATTGTTGAAGAAAAAGAAACCAAACTATTCTTGTAGGTATAAAAAAACGACAGAGCAGAAAGCATTGCGTTGGAGTTGATTCAAGTTATAGGAAAGAGGATAAGAAAAAAATCGTTCTAATTAATTTTTAAAGATAAAATCATTACGTATGAAATGAAATCAATTAGTTCTAATTTTTCCATACAGATAAAGACAATTCAATGAAACAAAAACCAAAAATTATAAATTACTTCATTTCAATGTCACACACGAATACATAAAACGAAATCAGTTTCGCAAGCAAATATTTTTCGCGTCGTTCAGCTTCAACTCCACATCACCGACAACAATCCTTTTTTCCTCCACTTAAGCACCGTTCAACTAGAAAACGACACTTTCCGAAACGGCCGAGTTTCAAGTTCACGTTGGAATTCGCAAACAAAGTATCGAAAAGTCTTGAATATCGGTCATAAACAAACATTGATTCGAAGGGTATTTCACTTTCGATATCTCTAGTCGAAAAGCGGATCAATCGCGTGGCGGGGGGAGGGGAGGGGGTAGGAAAATGGTCGTCCTCGCGTCGGGTAAACAAGGCAAAAACTGAAAAGCAAAAAGACCAGAAGCAACGAAAAAAGAAAAAAAAGAAAGAACGGGAAAAAAGTGACGTAAGGCCAGCGGGATTTCGGAGCGGCCACGAGGACTCGGGCGCTCGTCCTTGGCGGGTCCTTGAAAGGCGCGGAGCCTGCGCCGAAACCTGCGGCGACTGTACGCCGACTCGGTCGGAGCGCGTCGGCGTAGTCCAGGAATCGCGCGCTCGACGGGCGAAGAGTCGCGCTGGCGTGACGCGGCGTTCGAGGCTAGTCGTGTGAGGAGTGTGGCCCGCGTTAGGTAGGATGCGTGTGCCTGGGTGCAGTGCGCCACTACCCAACGAGAGCAGCAAGGTCCGACGCGCGGACGACGGCTACGAGAGCAGCGGCAGTGTCAAAAGCGGGGAGCAGCGCCTCCGAGCGGCCAGCCAGTCCGTCCAGAGCGTCGCCAGCTGGCCTGCGTGCCGCACGCGGAAGCCCCGCGGAGCGCACCAATAACTGTCCGCGGGCCCCGGGACCGCCACGCATCAGCCACTCATGTTCATCCCGGACACGCTCAGGAGCTGCATGGTGGAACCGGATGTGTCGACGTACCTGCAGGCTCCTTCCGTAGGCCAGGTGCCGACTGCCTTTCGCTCGCTTTCGCTAGGCCCCTTCAGTTTTGTTCCCAGTTACGCTCGCTTAGCTGCGCTTCTTGTCCCTGTCTTAAGCTTGACCTCCCCTGATGCCAGGACGTCGAGTCTGCGACCATCCGTCTCGTGGTGAGCAATCTGGACCTCGCTTCTTCGGTTGCGATCCCGGCCCCGGCTAGGTACCACCGCGGCGATGGTACCTGGCCGGACCACCGACGGCTACCAGCCGAAATTATGACTATTTCAGGTGGCAGGAGATGGTGTCTTGGGAGATCGGTAGTAGTTTGCGTTTCGTTTCGGGATTTACGTTGGTCATTGGTCTTGGTACTTGTGGTATCATATGGTACTGTGTAATGAGTAGTTGAGTACTCGATGGGGAATTGTTTGAGTTGGACCAGAAGACCTGATTATGGTTTGTTACTGGATGTTAGAGTCTGATGGTCATGGTTCAGAAGTTAATTAGTTGTTGCGATGTCGGGAAACTTTTCAAAAAGTAGAATGGTAAAAGCTGTATTGTTTAAATACTTATGTGAAAGTGTTAACGAATGTTCCAACTCTAATAGTTTTATTTCCAGTTGGATCAGTTGTACTTTCCCCATTGAGTAAATGTTTGAGTTCATAGTGTGTATGGTAATTTTTTATGATAATTTACGCAGAGTTATGATTTTATGTTAGTTATTGAAAAATATCATATGAGGTCTAGTATGACTTAGATTTCAGTAATTTATTAACAATGTTAGAATTATGAATTAAAATAGAAAGTATGTAATAGTATCTAGTCTTATCGTTAAATATATAATATAACAATAATTACACGAAGAACAAAATAAGAAGATTCAATAAATTAAATATCTATTCATTATTCCCTGTTTAGAATTAGAGAGACTGCGATGTTGTTCAGTTATATTCATTGTATACCATGGTAAAGGTCTACCTTTTAAATCTTCTAATGTCACATACTACCATTTCATGAACAGGAATCAATTTTTCAACTAATTACAGTGGCACCACAGAGTCAGTACGATGATGATTAAAACCAACCCTAAAAATGTATCTTTACTTATATTAATTCCTCCGTTCCGGACAACTGGTATTTCTCAACCACAGACTTTTCTAACACACTTAGACCCCTTCATCAATATCAAGATTTCGGTTTCTCACTCCCGTTTTCCCGGCCCAAGTTTTCCGCTTGTTCCGGCTATTAGGCAATGAAATTTGCGCACTTTAACTGCTTCGCAGACTGTCGTCCGAAACTTGGTTTGCCTTTGGTAGCCTCTATCGGCGGATGTCTACTATTACGCTTGAAAGGTCAGTCCACTCATTTGCTTACCTCCATTTGGCGCTCGCACGCCTTGCAACGAATTGGCAGACAGTTTGTTTAGAGATTATGACTGGAGCACGTGTTCTTGGCCGAGCGTTCGTTCTCGGCCGCGTTCGTTCCGCCAAGCGGATCAACCTTTCCCGACCCCGAGTCAATTTTCGCGCCCCTTCCCCTCCCGCCCTCCTTACTCCATTCGTCTTCCAGGCCGATTCTTTCTTTTTCTTCATAACTATCTCTTTTCCTGGAAGCCGACGTGTTATCGTGCTCCACTTTTGAAACTTCGCCAATTACCAGCTCGCGTTAACGAATAAATGAGTTTGGAAAAAAAAAAAAAATTGTCGAAACAAGAAGCGCGCGAGTTCGATCCCCGGCTCAGATTGTCTTTGCGCGAAATCACAGCGACGTCGGTCGAATTCGCGATTGGGGCTGTCGGGACGATAGAATGGAAGGGAGGCGTTACTGCTTGCGAGCACACGTGTATACGTGTGTCTCGGCACGCGAGGCCCGTTCAATTGTTCCGTCACATCAACCCTCGAGGCTTGTCAGCTGACTCCTGGAAACGCGGCTCCGTTCGTTATCGCGGCCACGGACTTGATCATTTTATTAAAAAACTTTTCCGGTGCTCGTCACGACTTCGGACGGGGAAATAAGGATGTCCGACTTTGACACGCGAAATTCCTCGCCGAATCGGCACACGTAATTATCAACGTTTCTTGTAGCTCGTTCTTACGGCACCTTGGTTGGAAAAAGGGACACTAGTAATGATTCAAGGGACATGTTCGTTGGAATTCCAGATACGAGGACATTTAGAAAAGTTATTAAAAAATAATGATAGAGATATTAAATTTGAAACAAAAATGACACATTCGTAAATTTTATCCAAAAAGTATGTTCTTGCTTTTTGGATGAGCGAGTTTTTTATGGCAACTTCTTAAGGGAAATTAACGTTTTGATGTACCGAATGATGTACCAAGTTAAATATGACGTTGAAAGTAATTCTACGTGCAGTGCGAAAAAAATGCGCTGTCAAATCTAAATTTATTGTAGATTGATTGTTTTTTGGCAGATTTAAGGCTTCTTTATTACAATGTATTATATAAATAGCATGATTTTATCAACTTGATTTAATTTTGTTATAAAAAAAATAAATAAAAATCTTTTGATAATTTACGTGCAATTATATTAAAACCCATTGATTTCCCTTTGATTTGCGCTTAAGTTGATCATATTTGAGCAATTAGTTATCAAGATACATAATTTTCAATTAGAAATCTAAAAAAATTGTTTATAACTAATTAAAAATTTAATTATTAATTAATATATATTTTACACAGTTACCTGGATTTAAAAAATTACTAATAATCGTAAGTTAGACGAATTGTTTTATCTATTTCAGAGATGAACAACTAATGAAGGTGGGGAAAATGTACCGAAATTTTAAACGAAGTTAACTAAAAATTAATGTTCATATTGTAGTAAATTTCGATGACATTATCCCAAGAATACAAAGTACAAAATAATTTTTATTGCTTATTTCACTGCGTGTAATTTTAACTACGTACTCCTTAAAATATCATCACCAAACTGGGTCTTAATCGACGTTTATATTTAAAGATTTGAGTTAAGATTTTTGTCAAAACAGTCGCGCTCCGAAAGACGAAGAACCGTAAAAGTGGTATTTTCGCGTGGCGTATCAGCGATGGGAAAAAATGCCACAAGCCAACATAAATCCCGAGCGTTTCTATATATAGCACTCGAGTCTCATTTAAATTCACTGGAGCCGCGTTAAAATTAACTTTGACATTAGTAGAAATAACAACGCAGACACACTGCGCCCAGCGCCGGGCCATCGAAATCGCGCTGGCCTCACGATTTCGTTCGAACGATTCCGATTGATTACGACCAATCGAACCGAAGTTGCCGACAGGTTGCGGCCCTCTTTTGTTGTTTTTTCGTTTCAATTCTTCAATCATTTATTTATTTATTTTCCGGATTACTACAATCTGAAAGGTCCGTTTATCATAAAAACATTGATCTTATAATAAGTTGGAATAATTTTATGTCAAGAGGAATTCGCTTATTATGAAAATAATACATTTATTGTAAATAGGATTTTTTTAAGTCACTTAAAGTGGAAATGATTGATATTCAATTTTTTGTGTAGAGTGATGTTCGATAAAATCTTATGTTAGAAATAATTACAGGGTTTTTAAATATAAAATGAAAAGAGATATATTTTATCGAATTGACGTATCCTTTAC
>JABFOV010005787.1:0-11537 GCA_022817685.1 Aradophagus sp. ZL-2020
TTTAAATGAAAATATTAATAAAAAATAAATTTTCTTATTTTTGCTTTTTTTTTATATTTTTTACATTGGTAAATAAGTTTATGCGGAAAAAGGGTTGATATTTTTAATTAACTTAAAATAAATTTTCAAATAATTGTCGAAATATTTTTGAAAAAATATTCTACCATTTTTTATATTTTTTTTTTCAAAAAAAAAAAAAAAAAAAAAAAAAAAGAATCACTGAATAAACTTAATAAAATTATTATTATCAATTTTTCGTAAATTTCATGAATTCAAATATTTGTAAACACAAAATCATTATTAACACATAACTATCATTTCTAATATAAAAAATTAGAATAAAAGAGTGTTTTTCAAATAAAAAGTCACCATTAACAATTTTTCATACAATTCATAAATTTTTCAATTTATAATTACATGTTGATTATTAATAAATAAATATCCTTACCTGTATAAAAAATTGAAATGAAAAATCTTTTTATAGTAAATATAAATACAATTATACTTGCGTCAAGAATGAGTACTTCAAACCAATCAAGACTTCATCACCAACGTCGAATAAGCATCCTAAACCAAAAAATAAATCACCGTTGAATCGAGCAATCGCATCCTCTGTTCCAAACCTGACTAAAGCGAACGGCACAATGGCGCAGAAATCGAATCTGGCGAAAAAAGCGTTGTCCGAGGAAAAGCTCAAAACACCGATTAGAGGTGGCAACAGAGACAAGGAACATTTTTGCACACCCAAGCAAATTCATAGTGCTAGAGCTAATGCGACATCGTCGACGAAAACACCGCAAAAAAGGTTTTTCAACGATTTCCTTCAACCCCAAACGCCAGACTGTTACAACATCGTCCAGATGGAAACTCCAAAAGCGAAGGATAATGCAATCGATGAACAGACTTTGTATGAAGGAGAAAATAGTAATTTGACTGTTGGGGTCAGAGTTCGTCCTTTGAGTATGAAGTGAGTATCAAATCATTTATTTAATTTTAATGTTTTGTTGGGCGCATTTCTATTATTATAAAGTAAAACAAGCTGTATACATATATAATATATAAGTTGAAACTTGAGGAAATTTTTATATAAAAAAAAAGAAAGCTATTCTTTATTTATTTATTTATTTCATACAAAACTAGCGGGATTAACCCAATTATAGGTTTCTAGATACAAATAATAACATGAATTACAAAAATATATTTTACATATATTTTCTTCATAAACTCTTTTTATTATGACAAAAAGTATCATGTAGTCTAATTTGTACTATTTATTTCTTCTTCTTTTATCTTTATCTCTTCTTAAATCTTCTCTTATTTTATGTAACATTATGTAAAACTAGGCTGGTTTTTATACACACACAAAACCTCTTGTACATTTATCAGACAGGATTAAAACAAAAGGAAGACATGATTAAGAAAACATCACTAATGATATATATTCTGAAAATTATATAACTAAAACTTTGGTACAATATCAATACAATGGAATAATAAGTATAAAATTGATTCAGTTTATAAATGACGAAGTACTTTGTAAATTTTAAAATCGGTATAAAAATATTTGATGTATCATTACAGAGTTATCTATAAAACAAAAGAAAGAGTACTTTTTTTATTTCCGTGTAATACATCGCCTTTTTTAAAAGTGTTTGCTTTACATGTACAACAGTTTGTAGACTTTCAAAAACGTATTAAAAGTAGAAAAAAAGAAAAGGATAATTTGATTTGAGCGAACAAATTTTGAAAATGAAACTTAAAAGGTTCATAATATTCTAATATTGTGCCTATTTTGATCAAATAAATAAAATAAATGTTCAAATGAAATATTTTTCGCATAAGCTTTTTTCGCCGCAAATTCAAACTTAAAACTAAAATAAAAACTAAATTCTTTAATAACATCTAGTGTGTTTTAAAATAAAATGATTATATTTTGCTTTTGCAAATCTGATTTTTCATTTTTATAAATTTGATTTTAAAGAAGTTACAAAAAAAATGTTGTATTATTTATTCCATTGTTCTCAAAGTTGATTACTATATTTAATCTTTTATTATCACATTTATTCAAAATAAGCAAAATTATTTTTAATTGATTGTAAGAAGAAGTTTTTGCTTTAAATAAACCTAAAACAAAAAGAAACGTAGTATTGTTGGTCTTTCAACAATAGATCAATTTGTCTTTTTGAGCCGCTGGACAAATCGAACAAATACTGATAAATAACTTTTTCTTGTTTTTCGTAAAACCTATCAAAAATGTATAGCAAACTAAGCATTAAAAATACGTTGAATCTTTTTTCTGACTTCGCATCAGACACTCTTATAACATATAATACGCTGAAATTTTCAAAAATAAACTCTTTATAAATCAACATTGATCTTCGCAAATATGAAGATTAGTCATGTCTTATTTAGAGGTTTCATCAGAATTACAACTCCATATGTTGTTCAATTAACATGAATTCAAAATCACTTTGTTAATTTTCAAAGTAACAATAACCAACTAATAATGTTCCACATTGGAACAATTTTTTATTTCAAGAAGTAGAATATCGAAATTAAAAACACAATATCATAAACAATATATCAGAAGTATTCACGATATACATTTTCCAACATTTAAATATTCTAAAAACATTTAAGAATATCCTAAACATACCTACGATTATATTTGAAACTTAAGAAGGTATTTAAGATATTTATGTCTTTAGATTTGAAAAACTGATAACAATCCAAATGGATTTCAGAATCGCAGAATCTGATAGAACCTCCAAAAAGTAACAGCAATAAATTAAAAGGACGTCTTCAGTTTCAGTAACGTTTTACAGGAACTTTGTCGGCTATCAGAAACTCCACTCCAGGTTGTCCAAACTTGTTAAGCTTGAGCAATAACCTTGATCTTGTTCAAACCATTGAGACCACTTCTTTGATAGAGGTTCTGAACTTTCATTTGGTACCTTTGCAGAACGCCACGCAGTTTCTCGAAGAAGACGTCCACGTTGGCTACACACGTGCGACTGGCCTGCTCTGGCGACTGCAGTGACAGTCGGTGACGTTTCATGAAACCATGGAACCAGTCGTAGGAAGCCATTTTGTCTTCTTGCCATTTGCTGTTGGGTTGAAGACCCTTTGCTATCGCAAATTCGTAAACGAAACGTCGACCTTCCTTTATGCTTAAGCCCAAATTGATCTTCGATGCATAGAGGA
The DNA here is from genome assembly GCA_022817685.1 of Aradophagus sp. ZL-2020. Lineage (NCBI taxonomy): Eukaryota > Metazoa > Arthropoda > Insecta > Hymenoptera > Scelionidae > Aradophagus > Aradophagus sp. ZL-2020. The sequence goes on from JABFOV010005787.1 coordinate 3,205, forward strand.
AGAAGTCGCGGAGTAGAACTTCATCTGTCTTTTGGAATACGCGCAGATGATCATTGCGCGATTCGAAGATGACTTTGTCGAGGTCTTTGACATTTTTAGCTTTTTGTAGATAGCGATGCAAAGTCATCCTAGGGATTTTGTACTTGAGGGCTACGGATCGAATAGATATCTTTTCATTGAGGACCTTTTGCACGGCCAGCTTGAGGTTTTCCTTGGTGTAGCCTCTGGTGTAAAAAAACTTTGGTTGCTCTTTGACCATTTTCATTGGGCCTGGAAATTATAGAATGTTGGTTTCTTTGATGAAATTTGTAATTTTGGTGATATAAAATTGATATACAATATAAAAATATATAATATAAAAAAATTAGTATCGTGTATTAAGTTTATAATTGCAGTAGGTGTTCATTTATCAATATAATTTTTCACATCTTCTTTCTTTATTTATTATTACAAGAAAAAAAATGTGAATAGTACTAGTTTTTTCAATATTCAACTGAGTATCTTTAAATTTACAATTTTTTTATTTTAACAATTTCCTCTCCGTTCATTTGAATTTGTTTTAATCAAATGATGGAACGTCAAAAACACCCTGACCCTGACGTTTTCTTTCTTTTTTTGACGTGTTTAGTTTCGTCTGCTTATCTACACTCACAATTCTGACATTTTTCTGCCGTCTTTATTTATAGTTATCATCACATTTCTTTATATTGATATCATTATTTAACGCTATGCACCTACTAAGATTTCTTATATGACTTATAAATGACGTCAGGGAATTTTGGCTTTAATTGAGGAAAATTCCAATCAAAAAGTAATTATCTCTTAAAATAGAGTTTATATAGGGCTTTGAGTTTGTGTAGAACTGTTTATTTTTAAAGATATTTTGAAATGTCAGTGTAATCATTATTGTTGAATTGTCATAGTGTATTTTGAATATTGAATTTATTTATTTATTTATTTAGTTATTTATTTACAATACACCGCCAGTTTACATTGTTTTTATAGATTCATACACAAGTAAATTTTCCTTTTTAGCATACCTTATTTGTTTCATTACTTATAAACTTTCTTATAAAATGAAAAAATTACTTAATTTTATAAGACAGTTATATTTTATATGTAGTTAATACTTATTTATAATATATATGAATATATTCAAAATAATATACTTCTAAAACACTTTTGAAACTAACTCAACATTTCTGAAATGGTTATTATCTGTAAACGTAAATAATAATAATAAGAAAAAAAGGTTTTGTTGAAATATTGTCTTTAAAATATTTGTAAAAACTGTTTATCAATTATCATATTCTGTCACGACCTAAACTTAAGAAAAAAAATTGAATTAATATTATCATTTCTTTGAATGTTTCACATTTAGTCGCTATTTAAATTAAATCGATTAAAATACTTTTGTCATACTAAATACAAAAAAAACATATATGATACATATATAATCATATTTATATTGAATATATTTTCACCTTTATTGTTATTATTACATTTTTACTAACATTTGTACGAAATTTAATTTTTTTTGACATTTTATTTACATGTTTTTAAATCAATCATCACGTCATTTAAATTTTTGTATGAGTATAATTTGAATGGTAAAAAAATAATGCAACAAAAATAAATAAGAACAAACATTAATTTGTATATAAACAATTAAAAAAACTCCTGAGTAATTACCAAATGAAAAATTATTTTTACCTTGAACTTGATTCGCTTCCTTATTTTTATAGGGACAAAATAGCTTTCTACCGTATAATAGCTGTTTAGATACTGTTTCAACCAATAAACACTCTCTTAAATATACATATTTTTAACCTCACTGTACTGTTTATATTATCTATCCGAGTTTGAGTAAGTTTAAGTTTCAAATGGGGAATCAGAAATATCCTACAACGTGCGCTTCGCGCCCATTTCGTCAACTAAAAACTGACTTACTATTCTTCTTTTTTTTTCTTTGTTTTGTTTTTAATTTTTTATAAATCTTTTGTATAACTAATACAAAAGAGAAAATGAAAGAAATAATTTGTTAAATATGAACAAATAATTAATATTATTTAAACTGATTTTTTTAATGTATTTTCAGTATTAGAATTGGGTTTTTTTTATTATTATTATTATAAATAGCAATTTCATAATTTAATTTAAAATACAGAAAAATTAATGTTATTAAAATGGCGTTCAGATCGAGAATAATCAACCAACAATGTTCCTATATTCTCAAGAAAATAAGTGATTAATAATAAGTGAATTATTGTCATAATAAGCGGATTCAACTTATTACAAATATAATCCACTCATTTCAACAATAATACTATTATAATCTACTATTATAATCACTTTTTTTAAAGTTTTCAGCCTTTATTAATAAATGAAAAATAATAAAATACAATTAAAAAATATTGTTATACTGTAATAAATATTTTATATTCATAAATTGATGTCGACAGATTTACTTTAATAAAAAATCGTACTCTTTTTCTTTTGAGGCAAGAATATTTATCAATTTTGTTTTTTCAGTAAATCTGTTACTAATATCTATTTATTTCTATTGCAGAGAACTAGCAGAATCCAAAGTAACATCTATTGTGACGGTCAATGGTCAAAACATATTCGTTGACAGTGAGGCGTCTCAGCACAATTTTATGTATGACCACTGTTTCATCTCGTACTCAAATCCAAAAACGAGCGGCCACGCCAGTCAGAAAATTGTATTTAATAGCTTGGCTCTACCTCTAGTTCAAAGCGCTTTCGACGGCTACAATGTCTGCCTATTTGCTTATGGTCAAACTGGCTCTGGTAAAAGTTACAGCATGATGGGTCCTGAACCCACTCAATCGACAAACGGCGAGCTCCATCCGGAAGCGGGAATCATTCCCAGATTTTGCCACGAAGTGTTCAATAGAATTCAGAGTAACAAAGATATTAATGCTACGGTTGAAATCAGTTACTTTGAGATCTACAATGAAAAGATTCATGACTTGCTCGTCAGCGGTGGTACCAATTCGAATAACAAAAAGCCGCCTTTGAGAGTCAGGGAACATCCAACTTTGGGACCTTATATTGTTGATTTGAGTCAACATGTTGTACAAAGTTACGAGGACTTGAAGGTAATTTCGATTGTTTTATATGATTTTGGATGACAGTATTGATTTGAGGAGAAATAAAATCAATTATTATGATAAATTGTTTAGATTTTTTGAAAATCGTACAATTACTAAGAAGTAATATTTTTTAAATGATTTTTACGTTTTAAAAACTTGTTCAAAAACTATTTTCAATTTTTTTTTTTTTTGTATTTCATCCAAATTGTAACGTTACATTTGTGTATCGATTTTATAATTAATATTGTAACATCTTATCATAGTTATCATATGTTATATGAACATTTTTTGTCTATTGCAGACTTGGCTCAAAGTTGGAAACTCCCAACGAGCAACAGCGGCGACTGGTATGAATGAGAAAAGTTCTCGCTCGCATAGCATTTTCAGCATAATTTTAACGCAAACCGATAATAGTGGTTTGGATAAGAATAAAAAGGAAGATGCTAGTCGACGCAGTAAAATCAATCTTGTAGATTTGGCTGGAAGTGAACGGCTGAGCCATACTGGAGTTAGTGGTGATCGATTAAGAGTAAGTGCAACAAAATATTGAAATTAGATATTTATTCAATAAATATAAAAATTTAATTCATTAAATTTTATGATTTTATACACTTACTTTGTTTTTACAAGTTATATTGCATCCACAACTGAAGATGAAGTAGAAAACATTATCACATTTTATAACAGAATAAAACAAAAGGTTATTTAAAATTGAAAAAGTAACCAGAGAAAAAACTTTAGTGTATTTATGAATTTATTCTTAATTACCATATATTTTATTTTCAAATCGACCTCCAATTTTATTGCTAAATAATTGAAACGTCCAATCATCTACTTCATCTTAAGTTTACAATTAATTTTGTGACTTAAAATTTTACACTCGATTGATGTTCCTGTTACAGGAAGGTGTATCTATAAACAAGTCGCTGTTAACGTTAGGGAAAGTGATCGCTTCTCTAGCCGAGAACACTAACAACCGCAAACGAGGATTTGTGCCATATCGTGAATCAGTGTTGACTTGGCTTCTCAAGGTAAGTACAAAGTGCGATTTCATTTTATGATTAACATCTGTACTTTTTTCCCTTTTTTTAATTTTTCTTACTCAGATTATTTTACATTCAATTACTTACACATTATCGAGAACAATTGCACGTTGATTATTAATCTTAGATAGAAAAGTCTTAAATATTCGTTATATAAAAATCAGATTCTTGGAATGTTGGTCGACCATCGAATGTTGGATTTGACCGACGTTGGCAAAGTGACGCAATTTTTGTTGCTTACACTTGTTTTAAAAGTATAATACTGTCCCAAGGAGATTGCGATCCTCAATGCATCGTGTCGGTGTAAACGCTGAACAGAGGTGGACGAATTTCTACCTTTTTTGTCCCACATTTGCAATTGTCCCCGCACCTGGTGCATTTGTCGCCACACTTGCACGAATTGCACTTTTTTGGCGATTTTTTGTCTGAAAATTGGATAAATAGTATCAATTATGTTGTTTAGGTAATGAATTATAAAATTATTTTCAAGAACTATAATTGAAAAACATCTTTATGATATAGATACAAAAACATCTTTAATATTTATGGTCATCCATGACTCATAAATCGAGAGGCATTAAACTGCAATGAATCATAATACGCATTATTATATTTAGATACATGGCGTAGGACAAAATAAAACAGCTTTATGAACTGTACATTGTCCTAGGTCATGTAGTTTATATTTGTATTAAAATTACTGATATTTAAATACTATTTTTACTTAAATGATTTCCATGCATCATCATTTTCATACACTGTTAAAAAACAAAGAACAAATTGACGCTGTATCAGCATGATTCATTACCGTTTATCAATATGCCATCATTTTATACATCTTACTATTTATAACATTATATATTATAAATAATGTAGATTTCTATAATAGATATGTTTTAGATACATACAATATTCCATTCTATTATATATAATATATGAGTGTTATATGTATAATATAATATATATTTTTTAATTTTATTATTATACCAAAGTTTGACTATACTATAAATACTAGTTTTACTCAATACTAAATTTCAACAATTTTTTTGTTTTACAAATGTAGTTTCTACAACATGGTTCTTGAAATATCCAGCAATTTCAAGTCTACATTATCGATGCCTCCAATCCGCTGCTATAAAAAAACTTACGAAAACTATTGCAACGCTCACCTTCGCTTTCCTGCGTCGAGCTTTTGTCCTTCTTCATTGGCCAAACCATCTTTTTTATCGATCGAGTTTAAGAACAAAGATATCTTATCAGCTCCTAGCTTTGTTCTCTCCAACTGAATTCAACTGCAATCGTACCTCACGAATACTGCTTTTTCTGTCGCGCCAGGACCCAAGCGCAATTCTTATAGTCAGCTTTGCGCACGCTCTTGCACTCGACACTAAGCTCGTGTCACACGGCGGGGTCCCGTGACCTTTTATGTAACGCCGTGTTCCAGAAAAATCCAACGAAATGTTTTTGAATATTTAAACAAATGCTTTGTTTAAACACCCGTTTTTCAATGTCGTCTTGTCAGCTGAAAATTTATAGAAAATATTTTAATTTCAATGTTGAAAATTTGAATCGCATCAACCGCCTGATAGTGCCGTGTGCAAAGTCGCGCATGCGCATTAGCCAGCATTTGAATCGTTACTCCAATGGTGCAGAATTTTCTAGCAATTTCGCAACTCGATTGACGATTAGATTTTATAAAAGTAGAATGGAATAAAAATCTTCAAAAATAGGTTTTTGTCAATTTTAATTGTATTTATGTTTAAATTTATTTGAGATAATTGTCATTTTCGGTTATTAAGAATATTTGTTATTGAATAAGGATGCACTTATGTGAGCTGAATTGTCTGTCCTTTATTAATTTGAGAAGTCGTTCCAAAGCCAATAGGCTATTAAACTTGAATGTTTAGACTTGATTTTGAATATATGCTATTAGAGGGCATTGATAGTCAACGTTTTTAGACATTGAAGTTTAAGTCCAATTTTTATCTCCAATTTGATTCGTCTATAATTGTAATTTTCAGTGTATTTCAGATTCTCGTCTAATGCTATTTTAATTAGTATCAAATACTTGCACTTTATTTTTACTTGGAGCATTTTGATTAATTGATCACTTGCCGTATTTTATCCTTTTTCTTCTTTTTTATTATAGTTATTTCATAAAATTTATTAGTATATTTTATTTATTTATTTATTTTTTGTTTCAATTCATATTAATAAACTTAAGACACAAGTTAATCAATGTTATTGCATTGAGTTATACACAGATTAATTTTTGTATCTTTAATTATTGAACAATGTTTTTGATAGAAGTGATTCTTTGGAATGCATACGAATTAATTTAATCTTCAAGAAAAGTTATTAATCTTACGACTCTGATAATAACAAAAGTTTTCCACCAATCTGTCAAAAGATATCATTGTTTTCATTATCAATACTTGTAACAGAAAAATGGATTTGAAATTCAGAATACTAATTTTAAGGTAATTAAGCAGCAATCGCAACCTCATTTGGTCATTTCTTCAAAAAAGTCATTGCAAGTAATTCACCAAAAAATAATAAAAGACCTTATTTCTAGTTTTCGCAGATGGTGGTTGTTAATTCAACTAACTCTATTAAATTTTACTTGTCAAATAGGAATTTGAATAAAGTAACATACTTTCAAATATTATAAATTTATTTTCGCATACAACATTATTTTTACATGATTTAATAATAAATAATTAGCTCATGTACTAAGAATGTTTAAGAAGTAGTATAAAAATATCTAGTTATTTAATGTGATATACTTTTTACTTTCTAAATTATTCGTGCGTGTTCTTCAATGTATTAATGAATAACGAGCAAATTTCATTGCATATATATTATATAATACATATACATATATTAGCAATAAATACTGTCACCAACATTTTTCGTTTGTGCCATGCTTTTTCCAAAATAGAAGCCAATGAGATATTGTCTTAATCAAAAATTAATTGATTCAAAATAAGACACAACAATAACTTTTCAAGCGAATAAAATTTTTATATTGTATGCTTTAACAGTGATTTTAGTACAAAATTAGTCTCTTTTCAATTAAATGAATGAGTATTTATATTTACAATCTTTTTTGTTTCAATTTTTTCTTAAGAATTTATTCTCACTGATTTTTTTTACAAATTATAAAATGCTTCAATTCGTTTGTTATTTTATATGTTATTGATCTTCATACTATGCACAATTTTTGTTTATATCTAAAAAATAATCTAAACAATATTATTTTGTGTCCTGCAGTATTTCAGCCAATTTAACATTAATATTTTATCACATAAATAATCATATTACAAGAATAATCTTAATTTCTAGAAACACAAATTTTCTTAAAAGTTATTTTAAGTATCGCTGAGAAAATTAAATTGTTAATTTCATAATGTCAAAATGATCGTAATTCAGATCTTCAATGTTTCAACTTTGAAACAGCGGAGTTTAAACTTTTAATAAACATTAAAGTAACGAATCAAATAAGTTCAATTTTGTCAATTTTCGAATATCATAGTTCTTAATTAAAGGAATACGAAAATGCAGTAATCGCTCAAGTTTATAGCCGAAACAATGATATGGTTTGTTATAATATTGGAAGATGAATAGAATTTAAATGTCATATACTGTTAGACAAACATTTGCAATTTTAACAATTCGTTCTCAGGAAAAAAAAACTTATAACTAATAATATTTTATATAATTAAAGTCAGTCTTTATAATCGATGAATAACATCTTAAACTAATCTAATCCAATCTCTGTATAACCAAAAAAAAAATAAATAAATAAATAAAATGGTATAATATCGATCAACGTTTGAAATGAGTAAATTCCTCATCATTTCAGTTAATATTATCGTTCTCGCAGACATACTGGATATAAAATAAACTTCGCGCAGAAGTATAAAAGAATTATCGAAATAATTTTCAAAATAATGAAGCTTTAAAGATTAATGAATTCCATTTTACAGATATGATTTTTCTCTTCCATTTCGATATGAAATATCATTGTGAAAAAAATGTGCAAAATAATATCTAGATCACATTGATACTTTGAAAAAGAAATAGAAAAATGTTATTTATTTTATAGCAGCGAATATAAATTGAAGCTTGATTTTAATATTATAAACTCAACTGAATTGACATGGTTTTGAAG
>JABFOV010005788.1:0-11536 GCA_022817685.1 Aradophagus sp. ZL-2020
AGACAATCGCTGATGAATGTCGACATCGACGTTGGCAGTCAAACACCAGTTAGGAACAAGCCTATTCAGATTCTACTACATTTATTCAACTATACATACGACAAGTCTATTTTTGTTGCTTTTATTATTTTCTTCATCTCTACTCGCCCTGTAATCTTTAACTCGTTAAGTCTTTTTTTTTATTTTTTTTTTTTTTTTTTTTTTTTTTTGCAACGAAATCCATGCACTTCTAATACATACGTCAATGAGATAAAAGAAAATCGGCAGGTACCAGCGGCGAGCTTTCCCTATTAAAAAAGATCATATGATTTCTCATACGATTTCTCATATGATTTCTCATATGATCTTTTCAACAGAATAACTAAAAATAGTGCATGCGTAGGAAGGCCATAAATAAAATAAAACTGTATAATCAAAAATTAACAATTAAAATGTAAATAAAAAAAAAAAGATATTACTTCATTACAATTTTTTCGTAATGATTCCACGGGGAATCGAACTCGGTGACTTTGGATCCGTAGTCAAAGCACAAATTCGCTTTCCGTAATTATTTTTGACAATAAATAAAGGATGAAAGCTTGATGACTTATTGATTTTATCTTCTTTTGATTATGAATAGAAATTAATTTTTGGATAAATCACTATATTTGCTTTATTTCATTATTATAAAACAGAAATCGACGTGTCTAACGAAAAGTGGCACGTTTCAAATTGAATCAGAAAACAGGCACGTTTCAGAGTTTGTGAGAAAACAGGCACGCTTCAAACGCCACACGAAAAATGGCACGTTTCAGGTTGAGACGAAAACAGGCACGTTTCAAAGTGGGATTAAAAAGGGCACGTTTCAGAATTAGACGAAAAAGGGTACGTTTCAGGCACTTGAAAAAAAGTCTTATTTCATAATTAGTCGAAATGGACCTAAGTTCTGTTCCATTGTTTTATATGGTATGCCATAAATAACAGTTAGTATTAATTCATTGTTTATTAACAATTTATTCACAGTTATGTTGAACTATTAATACCCATTTAAAAATGCAATACTTGACTTGCCTGGAATTTTGCCACCAAAATTTCCAGGCCGAGACGTGATGTTTCTTTTCACTAACATTATGAAGAAAACCTTTTTTCAATCGAGCAAAAGTGGTACTTTCCATTTTAGTTTTAAGAACAAATATGTACCATAAAATTTCCATAATTTGCTAAGAAATGTCTTGATTACGTAACTATCTCGGAAAGAAATAATAAGTCTCTGTGTGCGAATTTCAGCGACATATTATTCCTTTTCGAGATATAGAATTAATAACGAAATAAACAATTAATTATTACTAACTGTTATTTGTGGCATATCATGTAAAATGATGGGACAGAAATTAGGCCCATTTTGACTAATTATAAAATAAGAATTTTTTTTCAAGTGCCTGAAACGTGCCCTTTTTCGTCTAATTTTGAAAAGTGCCTCCTTTCGTCTCAACCTGAAACGTGTCCTTTTTCGTCTGGCGTTTGAAACGTGCCTGTTTTCTCACAAACTCTGAAACGTGCCCGTTTTCTGATTCACTTTGAAACGGGCCACTTTTCGTTAGACACGTCGAAATAAACAAGATTGTAATTGATTATGCGATTATTGTAATTTTATACACACGCAGATAAATTTAAAATAATTTCAATTAATAATAATCAAATAATTAAATTAAATTAAATTAAATTTGCATAAAACAAACATTAACATTTATTAATCGTCAATCAAAAGTATTTAAATTGTTCGAATTTGGTTTATTTATTATTGTTAATCACAAAAAGAAAAAACCATACGTCACCAACCTTTCATTTTTTATATATTGTTGTAAAAAATAAATAAGGAAAGCGGATTAACGAATATGTACGCTTAATTCACTCTATACTCTCACTTGTCGCTTTGGCCTAGCAGTTATGTGTCCCGACTACGAATCCTAAGTTACCGAGTTCAATTCCCCGTGAATTTATTACGAAAAAATTGTAATGAAGTAATATAATTTTTTTATTTACATTGTAATTGTTAATTGTTGGTTATACATTTCTGCTGTCTTTACGGCCTTCCTGCGCATGCACTGTTTTTAGTTATTCTGTTAAAAAGATCACGTGAGATATCATGTGAGAAATCATATGAAAGAAAATCAAGTCTGCTCGTTAATTGTGATAAAATAATCAATATTAATTTCATCGAATCTCTCTTATTTTACATTTTTTGTCTTTTCAATCCTATTATCCTTTCAATCCTTTTTAATGTAAAATTAAGGAATTTCTATTAAATTAATTGATAAAAATAATTTTATTTCAATTTTTTATTTCATATTGTATTTTCATTTAGAAATATACTATTGCATAAACAATTAATTTATTTCTTGTAATCTCAATTTTTTCTTTATTACATTATTATAATTAATTAGTTGGACACTGTAACAATAAAAGTGGCAATTATAATACAATGATTAATGAAGTCGTTGTGGACAAAAAGAAATTTTGTAATACACGTGGCCGGAATGATTATGGTCTCATTTTGAACGTATTGGCAGTGCGACCTTTGACGCCAAGACCCGTGACGGCGAAGACTGGACCTGCGTTTGGTTGCTTCAATCTTTCCGCAGGAGTTAGACCAAACGAAGACGTAGTAACGTATAACGTGTCAAGATTATCGCCACCAAATGCTACACTTGTGGTTCGGCCATTCGGCAATTCCACTGAACTTAATAATTTTCCTTGTTTTGGGTCGATTTGAATGACCTAAGGAGTAAACGGTATTACTTTTTTTAAATTTAAATTATATACGTGATTTTTTTATTGATTGATTAATTGAATATTGATTGATTTTATTAATTTGATTGATCGATGGAATGAATATTAATGATTTATGGTTTGATTCATCGATTGATCGATTTATCAATTGATTGGCCATCAATAGATTGGTTGATTGACTGATTGATCAATGTAATGAATATTAATGATTTACTGTTTGACTGATTGATTGATCGATAAATTGATTGACAGATCGGTTAATTGATTGATTGATTGATTGATTGATTGATTAATAATTTGACTGATGGATATTTAATTGGTTGATTGATTGATTGACTGACTGCGAGATTTATCAATTAATTCATGGATAATTGATTGGTTGATTGTTCAATTAATCAATTGACTAATCGATAATTGATTGGTTGATTGATTGATTGATTGATCGATACATTGATTGGTTAATTAATTGACTGATTGATTGATTGATTGATTGCTAGATTAATCAATTGACTAATCGATAATTGATTGGTTGATTGATCGATAAAATGATTGACTGATTGGTTTATTGATTAATCGATTGATCTTTGATTTATCGATAATTCATTGGCTGATTGACGGATTCGATAGATTTATAGATGAATTAATAAATAAATGAAAATTTATACATTTGTTATAATTGTGGTGTTGTTGGTCTTATTCCAATGTTTTCTTACTATTCCTTGAATTAAAATTTTTACTCACCCTTCCTCCACCGAAAAGTGCAACCCACAAATTTCCACTAGTATCGATGGTCATCCCGTCAGGAATACCCTTTATGTTATTCTTTTTTACATCAAAGACAATTTTTCTGTTGGCTAAAAGATAATTTTACAATTAAGAAGATTATTATTTCTATTATTATTATTGTTATTATTATTTTTCTTTATTGACCTATATAATTATCAAAATAGGAAAAAAGTATATATATATATTTAAATCAAGATTTTGCAAATAAAATTGAAATACTTGCCCTAATGAAAATTTTTAAAACAAGTACATATTTTTAATAATATTTTTTAATACAGTGCAAAACTTAAGTTAAATTGATGGTGAGTGTTAATGCATATCTTACATATAGTTCCAGTGGATGGCGTAAAATTATAAGAAACAACTTGATAGGTGGCAGAGTCGATATAATACATCGTGTCATCTATATTGGACCAAGCGATTCCATTACTGACTGTAACTGGAGTAATTTTTCTCTGCGGTCGAAAGTCATTTCCGACCATGTACAGACTACCTCGATTGGGGGTGGCGACGCCATTTTTTTCCGGTCCCATTGTACCTTGATAATACGGGAAATCGAATATTTTAGTTGCAATAGCAAATATTGAAAATTTTTTCGTGAATATTAAATTGTTAAATACTTTTTTAGTCGATGAATCGATTAATTATCTATATTTAAGAAAAGACATTTTTTTAATTTAAGAAATTTTTCTGCTTTATAAATTTTGTTATAAACAAAAATTTTAAATTTGTCTTCAATTCAATCGTTTTAAAGTTTAATTATTTTTCAATTTAATATTTTGAAATTTTAACTTTTCTTTCCTTCATTTCAGTAATTTTATATTTTAATAAATTTTTTAATTTTACATTCTACTTAGCAAAACGAAAAATATATTTTTAATATATTAACAATATATTAGTTGTCAAAAATATAATAAGAATATATATTTATTATAGTAATAATCTACTGATAGTATATTATTAGTATATTATTATTATATTTGTAATATATGAATATTATATTATTAATATACGAATAATATATATTTAAGGTTCCGTACATTTGTATAGCTGGTAATATATTGTCAATATATTAATATATTGTTGAATTATTGCTGGTTTATTTTCAATATAGTGTCAATATACTGTCATAATATTAACAATGTATCAGTATATTGACAATACACTAACAATGTTTTGAAAAATGAAATATATATTTGTGGTTAGGAATATATTGTTACTATACTGACCATATAATATTAATATAATAACAAATATTTCTTAGTTGCTACAAAATATTAATATTCTGACCATAGCTTGCGATAGCTCAATGGTTAGGGTATAATGCTGTGATTCATTAGGTCGTGAGTTCGATTCCTCAGCATTTCAGTTTTTTCAATCCGATATTTGATGTTATAATAGAAATTACAGTGAGAGATACAATTACAAAGTGTTCTACACAAACACATAATAATAGAAACAAAATTTATTTAAAATAATAAAATTAATTTCAATATATTAATAATAAACTATTAATATACTGTTAATAAATTGTTAATACACTGTCATTATATTGCGTTTGCAATATATTCTTAATATATTAACATTATATTTTCTTTATATTATTACTAGGGTTAATGCGATTCAGTAAATAATTTTTCGTTCAATTTTGTCATTCTAAATTTTGATTTATTTTAATTTTTTCATTATTTCAATATTATATACCAATTTTTTATATTTCAATTTTATAATAATTTCAAAATTTTTATTTTTTTAATTTCTTCATTATTATAATTTTTATTTTTTAATTTCTTTATTATTATTATTATTTTCCTTTTTAATTTAAAATATCCGATTTGATACGAACCGACCCATAATCTGCCCATAGAATCGACCTTGCCATCATTGATGCGGGTGTCGTTGCGATCAACGTCCAAACTCGCGAGTTTCTGCACCGGCGGGTTAGTCGCGTTCGACGCGCCGTTCCATGTGACCAGCAGCACATCGCGACCTGACCCGACTATGAACTTGTCGAGCGCGCCATCGACCGGAACGGCGACGCCGACTGGACCATTTTCTGAAAGGCAAAAAATGTGCTCGCAGCAATCATATGCTTCAATGCCGGTTACAATAAAAAGTTGATTACCATTGTACTAGCTTTTTTTCTCATAATTGAAACGAGGTCGATGCAACGACGTTCTTTCCAACAAATTGTTTATTTTCATCTTTGTCGATATTTAGAAGAAGGATGATGTTATATTATGTTTGCGAATTTTTCATTTCAATTTATGTCAATATTTCTGTTGCAAATTAATTAATATAATATAATATAATTGATTAATTAATATACTCGAAAAGAAAGTTTACATTTTAAAATTTTTAACACGGCGATGTTCTTCGAGTAACATTTTAAATATGCTTATATATTATATAATAAGACATTTTTGACATTGTATTAAGTTGAAATTATTCAATATTCAATATTTTACTATTTGATAAGGTAACTGAATATTGATATTAAACTGTTGGAAATTATTGAAGTTAAGATAAATTAAGATACATAAAAATGAATAAAAGATAAATAAAAAAGATAATAAATAAATTAAGTGATAAACTTATGTAAGTGATAAACTATGTTAAATCACTGTGAAGTTACAGTGATGTCACGTTGATATCACTGTTAAATCACTGTGAAGTTACAGTGATGTCACGTTATATCACTGTTAAATCACTGTGAAGTTACAGTGATGTCACGTTGATATCACTGTTAAATAACTGTGAAGTTACAGTGATGTCACGTTATATCACTGTTAAATCACTGTGAAGTTACAGTGATGTCACGTTGATATCACTATTAAGTCACTGAAAATACAGTGATGTCACGTTGATATCGCGATGAAAAATTTGTGTGATATCACTGTGATAACTCTGTGTGATGTCAGAATCATTTTGTGATGACCTGCAATATCATAACCATTGTGTGATAACATGCGATATCACAGTGATGTCAAAATTGATATCATTGTAATATCGTTGTGTTATCACAGTGATATTATTGTTATTATTGTGATATTTTTGTGAAAATTTCAATATAAATGTAAACATTCAAGTATTTAATATCACATATATACATTATTTTACAATAATAATCGAAGAAAAAACTTGTTTCAATTTTTAATATGCATTTAATGAAATAAAAATTGTCAAGACTTTAGAAATCATGCATATTACGTATTTTATTACAGTTTGAAAAAATTTTAAAGTTATATACAAGTATGTAAATTATATCATCAACTTACTAATAACAGCACAGTTAACTATATTATTTGTCGAATTCAGACTGCAAAGCTTATTATCCATAATGCTAACGAAATAAAGCCGCTTCGTTCGTGGATCCCAGTGTGGACCCTCGGTCAATCCCATACTCGGAGCAGCGAGCTTAACCGTTACGCCCTCAACACAGCTACAATTCAATTTGATATCAAAATATTAATCATCAATCAATCCAAAATCAAATCATCCGTTAATCAAAAAAAGTGAGGCAATCGAAATTATATCCTCTAAAATGAATATCATTCGTCCTTATATCTCAATATATCAATCATCATAGATGTTTTTTCCTTTTTTACAATATAATAAAACACTAGTATTTACAAATCGTTAACATTTAATCACAAAAAGAACTTATTGATAAAACAATTAATAAATATGTATATCATATAATTTTATAGGTTATTAACTTTGTGACGTATATATGACTTGAATATATGGTATATAAAAACATTAATATTATTTATATGTGCGAAGTTTGCTACGTGGCAAAATGCCAAAAGTTTTGGAACTGGAAAAAAATTCGAGATAAAAGTATGAACATTACTAATTTCTCAGAAATTGATCCTTTAAATTGAATGGAAACAAAAAATAAAAGACGGACGAAACGTTAACATCGGATGTAAACAAAGGAAGAATTGAGGTCATTCTTTTTATTATTGTTTACAAGTGCTTGTTTACATACGTAATATTTTGATTTTCCCACAACAAATATCAATAACTAAACATCAACATCTAATAATTCTCAGAAATTTATCCTTTAATTTAAATGGAAACGATAAATAAAAGAGGACGGACGAAATGTAAACATCGGATATAAACAAAGGAAGAATAGAGGTCATTCTGTTTATTATTGTTTACAACTGCTTGTTTACATATGTAATATTTTGATTTTCCCATAACAAATATCCTTTTGAATCAAAACAATATTTTCAAGGGTAACTAAACACTAAAAACAAAATATTAATCTATGACATTTTAACTCGAAATCCAAAACTCGTGGCCAACTTCACGCACATATATTATATATATTATAAAACAATATGATACTATACATTTATGTATATATTGTATATAAATATATCGTATAATAAAAACAATAATAAAGAATAGAAAACAAATAAAAAATCAAAATCAAGAAAAAAGTTGAAAAAAAAATTGTTTTACGAAGCAAAACAAGCGAAAATCAGTGTATGTGTTACCCACCAATAATGCAATAAAATTGCGAACAAAGCGGCGAACAACTTCATGATGTCGAATTGGCAAAGCAGGTTTCCACTTGGACCTCGCTCGGCTTCGGCCGATACTTTTATAGCCGATCTCAGGTTTTTCCGTCGCCTCTCGTCCTCCCACCTTTTCCCACCCACCGGCGCCGTTCGATTCCAACGGATTGACTCGCACGCGAAAAAGTTATTATTTTGTATCGGTAAATAAGACGGAAGTGTTGGCCAACGATTGTCTGAGACTTTTTCTTTTTTTTTTTTTCTTTTTTAATTGTCAGCGAGACCATTGTTAACAAAATTGCAATTGGAATTTCGTTTGACCGGGTTTGTCCATGAACGTCGGATTAAAAAGTGACATCCGATCGGAAGTCGGAAGGACGAGGCGAATGAGAGTTTCTACGTTCTTGAATCGAAAACCCTTGAATTCCTTTAATTTACGTTTGTGTGTAAATTATATTATTTCGATATGAATAATTAATTAAAGCCTCGTTCTTTTATTCTATTCATGCGTGAATTTGTTATGAAACGTTCTTTATAAATTTCAGAGCAATTATGGAATTTCTTAAACTTTTGGTTTTCTTAAATCATTTGTGATAAAAATAACAACCGACGCGATGTTGATGTAATGATATGATGAAAATGTTGATTCAACGTTGAGGACGGTTTTCGATAAAAACTGAATTAATGTTATAAGAAAGTTGAGTTACGGTTGACAGAAAATGTTGAGACAGGGTTGATCGACGGCTGAATCAAGATTGAGTTAATGTCGACAGAACAACATTGACTTGGAGTTGATAAATACTCGAATCAAAGTTCACTGAATGTTGATACTTCAACTTTGAATCAGTTAGTAAAAAATAGAAACAAGGTATTTAATATAATATGATTTGATGATGAAGATAATAGTGTATACATAAATAGTTGATGAAAGTTGGGTCAAAGTTGAACATTCGAGTTGATTCAGGATTGATAAACAACTATTATGATTGAGTCAATGTTGATAACTCAATGTTGATAACCGATTCATCATGATAAACAGTTGGTCAAGATTGAGTCAATGTTGATAACTCAATGTTGATGACTGATTCATTTTGATAAACAGTTGGTCAAGATTGAGTCAGTGTTCAGGTCATTGTTAATTCAGGATTAATAATCAACTGAATTGTGATTGAGTCAATGTTGACAATTTAGTGACTATGACAATTGTATATTAATAAAGAGTTGATGAAGATTGAGTCAACGTGAAAATCCACTTTGATTCAAGATTGATAAACAATTGAATTATGATTGTATCAGTGTTGAAAGTCCATATTAATTCAGAACTAATAAACAATCGAATGGCGAATAAGTTAATGTTAATGATAAAACTTTTACTTTGAATTGATAACAGTTGAATTAACATTAAGTCAATATTCTTGTTGATCTTGATTTAATTAATGTTGACTTATCACTGATTCTTAAATGTTTGTTCCACATTGCTAATTTATTCAATCAAGATTGATTCAGAGTTGATAAAACGAAGAACTAATTTTGAGTCAATGTTGATAATCCAACGTTCATTTGCAGTAGATCAAACATGATTCTAATTCAATGTTGATAATGCAACATGAATTACAGTTGACAAAGCAATACATCAATCCCAAGTTAACGTTGATAATACGATGTTGATTTGGAGTTGAATTACTGTTGAACCACTTTTAACTTAACATTGACATTGTAACGTTCATTTGCAGTTGATAATTGTTGAATTTTGGATTAGTCAACTTTAATGTTACAACGTTTACTCAAAGCTGATAAAAAATTGAATTTAAATAAATTAATAATCATTAACAAATAATAATCTAAATTATAAACAATTTAATCAACATTAATCATTCAAAAGGATACATTGTCGATAAAATTGTGAAAAAAACAGTACAAAATGAAATTTATTATAAAATATTATACAAATGTTTTTTTACCTTTTGAGACAAAAAATTGTTACTTTTATTATATCAACTTCTCTTACATTTCCATACTGTATTTCTACATTAAGTTGTAATATGTATTTCTCATTAAATTCATGGTTTATTTTATACTTTAAGGAAATTACCTAACATTTATTTCGCATGCTCTTTGGCAAAAATTGTAATTAGATTGATAACTAGGTCCCCTTTTTTGTAGCACTTTTAAATAAATCATATCACGTTTAAAGAACCGTTCAACTTACAATCGATGTTTACGATTTCTTCTAGCTAAATGAACCAGAACAATTTTATTACCTAATTGAATCGATTTACGTTTTTGTCAAAGACAGAATCGTGAATCGTGAACATTTGGACCGAAACGTTAATTAGTTTCAATCGCTCGCGATTTTACGGTCAAATATTTCGCATTCTTGTCTATTAGTCAAAAATTATAAAACCCAAGAATGTTTTCCGTAATTTATTTGAAATAAAAACGTACTTCGCAACAGTTGAAAATTAATTTGCCGTGTTTTTAACAATTAATTTAATTTAGTTAACTAATTATAAAATACGAACTTACTATGGATAATATAAAATTCAAATTATATCAATTCAATCAAGTTTATATTTATTCCGTTTGTATAGTGTAATACATTTTATATATGAATTTATGTACAAGTTTAAATATATAATAGGTAGAAAAACGAGTGGATTAAAACAAAAATTTAAGTACTTCATATGTAATATTTTTAGGCTTTTAAATTATAATATTCACTTCTTAATATTTAAAACGGTGAATATCGAAAGTGTCGTTTTGTAAAAAAGGTACATTAAATGCGCCGAAAATATGTATTGAAAGCGCCGACTTAGATATATCAGAAGCGCCGAGCCAAACATATTTAAAGCGCCCGAAAATTACTTTCACAATTAAATACATTCTATAGAAATATTTTAAAATATCTTGAATATACAGTTTCAATTTATTAGACATCGTGTTTACGTCTTATGAAGATAATGATTTGTATACAAAGTATTTTTGATCAAAGTATTTTAATTCGCAGAGAAGAGAACAAATTTATAATTTCTTACAATGAACATCATTCGATATGAAACGAACAAAAATGATGATTGCATTTGCGTTGGAAATTATAAATATCGTCAAATATCTATTTTAAAAAGTGGTGAAAATTCATGGCGATTAACGTGTTTATTTAGATGTTTGCAAATTCTATTTCTTCGAAACAAATATTCCATGTTAAATTCGATTTCGAATATTTTACATTAATTTATTGGTTTTTATTTTATTGTTTCTGAAAAATCCTGAAATATGCACTGAGAAAACGATATTGTAACCAACGCAACATATATTGTAACGTGGACAAATTCATATATTAAACTGTTTAAGATATCATATCGTAACTAACTGTAATCAATGACATTGCTCGATTACTTTATTTCGACCAATAAGCATACTCGAAATTTTACAGTCCATATTGTACGATA
>JABFOV010005789.1:0-11532 GCA_022817685.1 Aradophagus sp. ZL-2020
TCTTTAAGCCGCAGATGTCTATTTGAAACTAAATTTAAAAATAGAATTAATATATTAATATATTGATTATTATTTTTTCTCTTTGTACTATTATCATATTATTGCATTTATATTAAATTTGATTTAGGTTTACATCTTGCGTTGAAAAATCTTTCCGTTGGTTATTTTTTGTAGAATGGTTTAATTGCATGATAGGTATTTGTACAAGTTCCTACTTTTTCATAACGGTATATTAATTTTTAATTATTGCATGTTAAGTTGTAGGAAATAATTTGAGAATAATGTTTGTTTCTAAAGAACTGTGAACATAATCATATTACACTCCTTCCGCAATTACTACATTCTTCTCATTGTATTTTCAATAACTTTAAAACCTTTGTAATAAATACGTTTAATGATTTTTTGAATTACCTCTTCAGGAAAAAGACGGCTTTACTGGTTATTTGAGAACATGCAGTTCATTTTGTATACTGTCATCAATATTTTTTGTGTTATGTTACATTGGCGAACAATTAGAGACACAGGTAATATATACTCGAAATTATATATTTCGTATCAAGAGATGTAAAAGAGGAAATCTTCCACCGGATGCGAATACGGAACAAAAATATTTAGTATACTACGGTAAAACCGTGTATACCAGAATTATTTTTTACGAAAATTTGTGTTAGTTCGAACTTAAATATTTAGTATGCGCGGAACACAAAGGGAAGGCATTTTTGTACCTCTCATGATGCTAATGATAAATGTTATCAAAAACCTCTTTAATCAAGAATTTAAAGTTTGAACGAAGCATTGTTTATACCATAAAAATGTTATTATGTTAATATTCAAAGGGAACACATTTAGTATTAGCCGCTTATTACAGTCAATGGTATAAGTTATCGAAAAAACATTTAATTACCATACAAATGTTGCAAAAATTTTATTTGTTCCAAAAAAAACTGACTGCAGGAAAAATTATTCCACTATCAATGGATGTATACGCAGAGGTACGTAGAAAAACATTATTTCAACAAAATTAAAAATAACTTAAAAATACGAAATTTGGTAGGGAACTTTGGAAGCTGAAGTTTGTGTATGATTTTTTAGCAGCGTTTTGATACGCTGAACCGTTAACCACGAGCGCAAGTTCGATTCTTTCCAAAATTCCAAAATTACACCGACCATCATTGTAAACAAATATTCCACGATTAATAGTGTAAAATTACATTCGAAAGAAATTTTTACACGCTAATTTGTAAATTACACATATCGGAATAATAACTTATTTGAATACCTAAGTCACACCGCAAAGCGTAACTTCAGCGACGCGCATGCGCCGTATCGTACGAATCGTGCCATCGTAACTTTTCAAAGACAATTTAGATTAAATAAAAAAAATTACACTGTAGGTAAATGAGTTTTCAAATAGTAACGTCAAATAATCACCCCATATCATTGGAATCTGTAAGATTGAAATATGTTGTTGTTTGTATGACAAATACTACTTTTTGTTGACTCAGAACATTGTTATTTAAGAGAATAATTATTTCTAATCGTGCAGAATTTGTTTCAGTGTATCTTATATTTCTAGGTAATAAAACGAGCTGGTGCTATATTCAGTTTATTTCGAAATCTTTCGAATTAATCGATAATTACAAGAGATCAACTTTTGGCAACATTCACTTATGAACATAATAACATTGTAAAAAATCTGCGGACTTGGATCAAACACAGCAAAAAAATTAAACACATCCATTAGAAGAAAACAATTTTTACCGACATGCAAAACTAAAGATCTACGTCGATTTCCATTCAAATTTGGCAAGTAGAAAAAATTTAAATTGTGTATTGAAATTAAAAACTATATTATTAAATTTAAATGATCAGTCAACATACATATTAAGTTTTTACAACACTGTATTCAAATACGTGAAACCATTTTTACCATAAGAAATTTGTATACGATTTTTAATATACAACGCACTAAATTGTCTTTCGTATTGCTCTTGAGGTAGTTAAATCTGGAGTCAAAAATTTCAATCATTTGAATTCGAAAATTTTAACTCGAGCGGTTTTTTTCTGAAAGTGCTTCCTATCGTTATCTTCACTATCATTTCCTTCCTCTTTTTTATCATCATTTACTACTTTTCTTTCCTCTCGTTTATCTCTACTTCAGTATATTGTAATTACCATTCCCATATCTCCCCTTCCATTCTCCTCCCACTTCTCTTTGCCACTCCTCCATATTCACCACAGCCTACCTCTCCAAACTTCAACTAACAATATCAATATCGGAAAATGTATTAACAATTCTAAATGAAACTGTGACGATTTTGTAAATTTTTATAAATAATAATAATAATAAATATTTAAATTATAAGAATTTTAAAAATTACGCTAATTGAAACTTTAAGTTCACTGAAAAAAATCATCGATTTAGTCAACCAAATAGATTTTGTACATAATAACCGAATTAGATATATTTCATAATTATAACTAAACGCAAGACATGCGCAGAAACGAATAAAATGGTTTTTACGCAGGTGATTTGATATTTGTAACTATTTTATTTTAACCAAATTATTCGGCTAAATCAACTAATTTTTTATAGCAACCCCCATTATGTTCTTTTATTATTTTATTTAAATTTTCAAGATCTTTTTAATTACAGATAATTACTAATTTGTACAAAGGTGAATGTTCGGTAAATTACGTTAAAGAAATTGAAGCTTTAGTTACAGTTGCTCAGTTACGTTATCATATATTTATACAATGTCTCATATTATAATTACCGGTAATTACCGTTTCAAGCCGAAATGTCCTCAACCAAAAAAAAAAAAAAATTGTTCACATATTATATAGAAAAAACGACAAACCATGTATTGTTTATAAATTATTATTTAAATTTACAATAGAATAGTTTCATGCATATTATTTTATTTTTCATTTGTAACCATTATTGACGGATTTAAAGTTATTCACGAAAAAAAAATTAATTTACAAGTAGTAATAATATTATCATATATATTTATTATATTATATTATAATACAATAATATTATCACAATAAATAATAATAATAATAATATCAATACAAGCACAAAAGTACTAAATTAAAATTAATGTCCAAATATTGAAATCCTATTCAAGTAAAGGTTTAAATTCAAGTATTTATATATTAATTTATTCTAAAATGTATTTTGTAAACATATATAAATAATACTGTTTCTCGAAAACTGTATTATATAAATTGACAAAAAAAATAACAAAAGAATAGAAAAACTTTGAAAAAAAAAATTGTAAACCACTTTTCATTCAACAAATTTGAGTTTATAAATTGTCATAAAGTTATGCCACCGATTGATTAACCGCACATCATTTCAAGTATTTTTCATTATTTCACTGACGAACAAACGTAATAGCAGGCATAGATTTTTGTACCTCAAGCATATCATAAAACATAACGACGCAAAACTGCTTCCTTCTCAAACGCTCCCTCGAATATTGTTCCGCTCTTACGTGTCACATGTTAAATTCATATCAAGTAATTTAAAATTGTACCAATCAACGATGACATATGCAGGTACCTCTTAAAGAATAATATGATGCGCAAGCGTCGCCACTCAAACCTTGGACAGGACTCTTGGTCAGTATTGAGCCGATTGTCCCATGGAACGTATATCGTTCAACTACGTGAACAATCCTCACAAAACAGTTGACGTAGACTTTGCTTTCAAATACAACCGATGGCTACTGACTTCCGTCAATGCATGGTCTTTGACTCGGTATGACTCGCTCATTCGAGTTATCATAGTTCGATTGATCTTCCTCACACAGGTCAGTGCTCAAGTAGAAAGGACACGTGCGGTCCTAACTGTTAATTCAATTTTTACAGTAAACTGATTTACTTGAAAAGCCAAAGTATTTTGTGTGCTACGATTTGTTCGGCAAATTTATAAATTTATAAATATTTAATCTTAAATCAGAAGTTAGGACCTGATTTCGGCGTGTCTTACAAAAATTAAGATACGTCATGGTATTGATGAAAATTTAGACGTTTGGAAAAGAAGTAGAAACTACATTTTTTAATATTCGCAGGTCAGAAACTTCTCTGAATAATATTAATTTGCGAGATTTATGTATATGTGACTGTAGTCTTTCGAAATAACACAAGTCTTGCTAATTTTTCAAGTTCTTATTTTTCATTGATTGTCTGTAATATCCATTAATTCTTCTAACTGACTGAGTTTCTATTGATTCTGTGACATTTCTAAATTTTTTCAAAACACGTTAATTTATCCGTGTCTATCTATGAGTACATTAATGCAGGTGGTCTCATATTTGATCTTCTTATTTGGCTGCGTTACGGCGGTGATATTTTCCACCGCGAGTTTCGATCAATATATATCAGATATTGGTGTCACTTTTTTATTCATAAATTATTTCTTCGAGTTTATAATCCTGAGTCGGAACAGTAAACAAATTCACGCATGTTACGACCACCTGGTATCCAACTGGGATAAGATCTTTGATGGCAGTCGGGATACGATGTTGAAGTATGCAAAGATCGGACGAAAAATTACGTTACTGATGGTGTTCTCGGTAATGAACTGTTCCTGTTTCTGGCAACTTTTGGCTCTATTGAAAAAAAATGTTGTGGTAGATAATGTAATCCTGCACCACCTGCCATATCAATTAAATTATATCGTCTTCGAGCCCCGAGCGTGGCCGTATTATCCCGCGGTCTTTGTCATGATGTCTATAGCTGTCTTTTGTACCTGTGCCACTGCCTGTAACATCAGCACCGCTGTAACCTTCGTCGCGCACATTTGCGGACAATATGAAATTTTGGATTCTTTAATTACATCGATTGGAAATAGTGAAGAAAACTGGACGAAAAATGTCAAAGTGGAATTTCGCCGTGCAATTCAGAAACATTACGAAATAATAAGGTTTGCTTCTTCTCTTATTTCATTTTTTTCAATCCTGTTTCACGATATATATATATTTTTTAATTTAAAATATCACCGAACATTCAGATAATTTTTTCCGTGAATCGATGCTATTTAAGAGCGCTGTATTAAAAACTTCGATTATTTCTGTTTGAAAGAAAAATATGTAATAGTAATAAATTGCATTGTATATAATAGGTTATCCTCACACCTTGAAAAAGCATTCAGATGGTGTTTTTTTGTAGAATGGATGAACTGTATTACTGGAGCAGTAATATTTAGCTACGTGATGACATTGGTATTTTTAACTTTACAATTTTTTTCAACTTTTTTTGATCTTTTCGGCCATTTTTAATCGTCGTGTGAAATATTTGAAAATTTCAAATTTTTCATTTTTATTATATTTGAAATTTTCAAAGTGGTGAAAAGAACTATTTCGGCGTTTCGTTCCGTGTACATCCGTGAACTTGGATGTACACTGCCTCAGACGCCTTGAAGGCATTACGTTGACCGCTCTTTATATACTACTAGTCAAACAAACTCAACTCTTGCGAGACGACTTTGCACAACCAAACTCGTATATATATCGGTATTTTACTTTTTTTATTTTACACGAGATTTTGTTAAAAAATTGTATTTATTTTATCAATGATTTATGAGATAATAAGAAAAGCTTTTTATGAATGTAGTATATAATAATAATGATATATTTTATTTTGAGCATTTGCACTGAGAAAAATGTGTTCAGTTGAAACTACCGAAAATTTCAGTTGTAACCTTATTGAGTTAGATTTCTGTTAGATTTACTGAATTTTCTGTTAAAGTTACTGAATTTTTCAGTAGAATTTATTGAATGTTCATTTAAAACGAAGCTTTGATTTTCAGTTGTTTCAACTAAAAACTTCAGTAGTAAAAATTTTTACTGAAAATTCAGTTGAAATTACGGAAAGCTGCTAACTTTTTTCTCAAAAATGCATTTATAAACTAATTTATATAATTATAGGTGAATACGAAATTATACTTTCAAAATTTAGAATAAAAAAATATGATTCAATAAATTATTGTTGTACAGCACATGTTTTTATTGCACCTTTTTCACATAAGACTGGAAAAAAAACAGTTTTTCATTTTTGTAGGAAAAACAAGGATTTTTAAAATATTTGACGAATTTTATCACGTTAATCGTCGTAACTTCTTTGTTTGGATTTATATGTTTCATAGCAGAACAATTACGAGAAAAGGTTATTATAAATATTATTTTAACAGTTATTGTTTTTGTTATTGTAAAACATGGTTTCTCAAAATTTATGGAAATGAGCTACGGAGTCATCAAAAATAAGAACAAAAGCCTCGTAGATTTATTCACTTAAGATATACCTGGTACTTCTTTTGTCCTTGTTGTCTGACAAGCCATTTTTCACATCTGAAAATAAATTGTAATTAGATTTAGAGAATGTTGAATTTACATAAATTGTATATAATCTATTTATATGTTCAAGAGTATACATTCAGGTCAAGCTGTTTACAATAGTCATTGGTACAATTTACCTCGACAAGAAGCTTTAAATATCTTAATGATACAAAGAGTTAAATCATTCCCAGTTAAGTTAACAGCAGGAAAGATCATTTTACTTTCAATGTGTATTTATGCTGAAGTAAGCATTTCAAACAAATTAAAATTGAAAACATTGAGAAAAATAGAATGTTTCTGGTATTTAAATACAAATTCAATGTTTATAACAAATTAGCATTATTAAAACAGTAAGATACAACATTCTATTTTTTCAACATAAATTTAGAATTTTTAATAGTACAATAAAAATTAAATTATAATTTAGTATATAGGAATTAAATGCTTGTAAAATTTTATTTCAGGTTTTGAAAAGGGCAGCAGCCTTTTTTAGTTTAGTGAAAAATATAACTTAACTTTTTGCACAAATTTTATAAAATATATTTTTATGTATTAAATTTTGTACGAACAAATAAATCGCTAAAACCCTATTATTTTCTAATGTTTCAATAATGAGTTCCCCTTTTTTATCTAATTTCATATAAAAAAAAAAATTTTTCAATAAATTTTGCAGTATTGATTATGACAATTATAAATATTATAAAAAAGTGTATTCGAATTACCGAATCATTAACAATCATTACAGCGAACATTATCATCTACCTCTCCCTCGTAATTCCTGTCACCCCAATGTAAGGCATGTTAAATTTATGCCGAAAAATTTTTAATTATATTTAATTAATTAATTAATTAATAAATATTTAATTAAATTGCATCCAATAACAGCATGCGATTCGAGTGGATGTTTTTAAAGGAACAATTACTAATCACAATCGAACCTTATCAGAATCTTAACATTGTCAGAGCAACCTAATGCTATATTATTTTTGCCGGAGTTTGAAAACGAGATAAATAGTGCCACTACTGTTGACTACGTTTACTACATTACTACGTTTAGACAAAATATTTGCAAATCTTCGCGATATTCTAAAACAGCATTAAATAATCTATAGAAAATCTGAAAAATCTGCAAGACTGTTAGAAGTTTGCAAAAAGTTTCACGAAGTCTGGAGTATATCTGAAATCCTGTAAATGTTTGCAAACTTTATCAGATAAGTTAATTTACTTCTTCATAAACATTTGATGAAATGTCTTTACTTAAAAAATTACAATTATTAACACATTGCTTCTGAACAAAATTAAATCGTTTTTAATTTTATTTTACCGTTTTCTTCGTGTAATATACCCACCCTTCTTCTATTTTTATCTTTATGTTGATTCAATTTCTTATAATCTACATCATCTTCAATGGCCGCAAATATGTATCGAATTTTTTGTAGTAACTGTAATACAAATTTCCATCACAAAATATCAAAACATAATTTGATAATCCATAACTGCGAATTCGAAAATCCATATCTACCACCCCATTCAATATTCACAGTAAATAATATTCACGTATGTAGAAAAATAAGGGAAAACACCTTCTCAACCCCTAGTTCACCAAAGACCGTTCACCCCTTTTGTAACCGACGCCGATAATTACACGGCTGTTGTCATCAATGAAAGATGCATCGTCCATTAATTTTTCGCTCGCGAATAAAATACGAGTACTCATCATTCGCATCGATTAAACAGCCCCCAAATAACTGACAATCATCGTATAAAAACTGTTCACAAACTCTCGTGACATGCGCAGTCAAGGCCCTAAGTCGTGGAGCGCGAATCTTCGATTGTTATTGCCAGTAGAGCCGATCGTTTCATGGAGATCACAGGACTAACGCGCGTAGAAAATCCGCACGCAAAAGCCGACGTAGCCTTCGCTTTTAAATACAATCGCTGGGTACTCATATTCACCAGTGCCTGGCCGTTTTCTAATCCGTCCATCTTTCGTCGACTTGTGGTACGAATAGTCATCCTCGTGCAATGTTTACTACTTATGATTTTCAAATTAGGCTATGCCATTGGTATTGCAATATCTACGGACTCCTTCGACTTAAAGCTCAAACACATGGTGATCGTCGCCTTGGCCGCAGCTTATTTTATTAAATACTTGACGCTACTTTTCCAGGTAATAATACAGTCTCGAAAAAATAAAAACAAAAATTAAAAAAAGTAAAAATTTTATTTTCGGATGAGCATTTTTGAGTTTAGTAATTCCTGTTTCTCGAGAATACTTCAAATGTTTTCAAATAATGCTCATCTACAGAAGCAAATTACTGAAAAATCTCTGACAGTACAATAAAATAGTTTTCATTGTTGTAAACGAAACGATTACAACGAAAGAGAACAATTTTGTCCAATGCTGACAGTAATTTTCTTAAAGCTTCTTTTACCAGAATACTTTAATAAAAAAACGATCATTTTTAGTTTATTTTTCTCAGTCTAAAAGTAATATTCATTAAACATGATTTTCTTTTATTTGAAACTAAAATATAAAACAAAATCTAAGTTTTTTCTCTTTATCTTTAAGAATTATTTAAATTAATTGTAAACTGTAACTTTATTTTCAGGGCGTTAAAATTCGTGCCTGCTACCAACAACTACAAGCTGACTGGCAACAGGTGTATATTGGAACTCGAAACCTAATGCTCGATTATGCGAATATTGGTCGCAGATTTACCACTATGTTCATCGGAGTCATGGTAACCGTGCTTCTTTCCTGGCCAATCGTCGCTCTCATCAAACCGCCACTGATAGTTGAGAATATTACCATCTACACTTTGCCATATCCGGCATCATTTATTATAATTGATCCCAGGATATACCCGTTCTATCCTGTTATGTTTATAATTCAGTTGCTAGCCACATGGCTACTTACGGCTACCGGAACCAATACCTGTACTGCGGTGAGCTTTGTGGTCCATCTTTGCGGCCAATATGAGATCCTTCAATCTATTGTTAAAAATATTGGTCAGCAAGGTGTGACTAAGGAGAAGTTAGATACGACTTTCCGTAACGTAGTAAGGAAGCATTATGAAATTATGAGGTAAAAGATTTAATATAAAAAGTCTTCGGGGTGTTTCGGTATTCAATGACAATTTGAACATTCGAAAACACGATTGTTCGAATATTTGAATATTTGAGTACTTTGAATATATTCGAATACATCATGAATTATTCGAAATTTTGACAAACCTACTAGTAATCTATTAAAAATATATTCTAAATATATCAACAATATATTATTTATACATTAATAAAATATTTCGGATTTCCTTACATTCCCTTAAAAGACATAATATTAAAAATATAATATTTTCTATCTCCACACAAAATAATATTTTTATAATATCATTTTTTGTTGCATAATGTTATAGAAATATTGTTTCAAGTGGATGTATAAATAATATTGTTTTAATATTTTATAATATTACATTAATATTCCGTCCTAACAGAGTTGTCAATATAGTATTGATTTAATGATGTGTTGCCAGTTTATTATTAAAAAATTATTAACATATTTTTAATAGACTATTAATGTATTTATAGCATACTCATTGATATATTTTAAATTCAATTATTATTCAAATATTTGCTAAATATAATCTACTGGTTTCAACATTATTTAATAGGTTTTCCACGTATATCGAAAGTGCTTTCAAATGGTGTTTCTTTATTGAATGGTTCACCTGTATTTCAGGCGTGTGCATATGTAGCTATTTCATTCTAACGGTACACTTAATCCAGTTTAGTATACGGTATACTTCATTTTAGTTGTTAACATTGCTTCAAGACAGATTTTTTTTTTTTTTTTTTTTTTTTTTTTTAATAAATTTGCAATGAATTACGCATGGATGATCCCCCATATTATTGTCAGATTTTTAATCTGGCTTACGCTTGTGATTCAATTTATTGTCAGACTCATATTAAATCAATGCTAAATTTGCTTTTTCACGTAAAAAAAACATACCTGCAAATTCATTTAAAGTTTTATTCATAATTTATAATTAACTTATGTATTATAATTAACAAATTATTGATCATAATTATTTAATATTTTATACAATTTAAATGTTACATTTCATTTGTAGGAAAGCGAAGGCTTCGCTGGTTACGTTAGAAGTGTAATTAACCTAGTAGGACTAAATTTTTCATTTTTGCTTGCATGTTATATTGGAGAACAATTAATGATAAAGGTTATTTGGTATTAATGTTCATTATAATTTTTCATCATGACATTCTAGCATTTTGTTCATGATAAATTTACTTATTTATCAATCATTTGTTTTCAAGTGTATAAGTTTCGGTGAAGCTGCGTACCTCAGTTGCTGGTACAATTTGCCTCAAAAGCAATGTGGAAACTTACAAATGATACAAAGATTCCAAATGTTTCCAAAAAAGCTATCAGGAGGAAAAATTATTTCACTTTCGATGATGCAATATGCGGAAGTGAGTATCTTAATCAAAAGAATTATCTTAAATAAGAATCAAATAAACCTATTAAAGTTTTAGTTTATTTAATATAATTGACGAGGTGAATTTACGTTTTAGGTTTTAAAAAAATCTATGGCTTTTCTTAGTCTGCTGAGAAGCATAACAGTGTAACTTTTGTAATAAAAGAATACACATATAATTAATATCTCTACTTTATATTGAATTATATTGAATTATATATTGAATTGAATATACTGAAGTTATACAAAGATTTATACATTCAAAGCATAATATTGGATTTGAAAAATCAAGTGTTGTATTGCAATAGTATTGCATCTAAGATTGCATTGCACTCCCTTCCTTTAATGAATATTCTTTAGTTTAAATTATTAACAAACTGTACACACAAATTTTTTTAATAATAGTATATGGAATTAAAGATTAATATTGTTAAATTGTTGTTAAATGACGGTAAAGTTATTTTAGAACAGCAGATAAATTGGTGAAAGCTTTTCTAAAAGTTATAAAGCTTAACACCATATACAGCGATTTTTACTAATATATATTAAACAATCCAATTAGTGTTATGTGATAAATTAGTGGCAGTGTTGTGAATATTAAGAGATTGTATTTATAAAAAGTATATGTGAATTTGTTTTAATGCGTAGAAGTGAATATATTTAATGAATGTTTTTAGTTTAACTAGTAG
>JABFOV010005791.1:0-11528 GCA_022817685.1 Aradophagus sp. ZL-2020
GGTGTGGGCTGGGTACTCGTTGTGCAAGTGGTGCTCCTTCACGGGAGTACCGGTTCCGTCCAGCCGCTCCATGTCCAGACTGTCGGTTGGCGTCGGTTGCGAGAGCAGTCGCTCTTTCATCTCGTGAAGATACGGGCACCGTTGCATTTCTTCCAATTCACGACTCTTTTCCTGACCTGCAAGCCAAACAGCCCGTTAAACGTTTAATGCCACTGAAATCAAACCCATTTCATTTTACTCTGCCATCTTTTTTTCCCTTTCCATTTTTTATACAACATTTACTGTAATGACGGTTTAAATCAAAAACTGTCTTGCTCATATTTTTGTCTCTTTGTTTTTGCTTAAAAACTATCATCTTGAACCGGTACGACTTTTTTAAGAGTGACGTTAAAAGCACATTGGAAAAGAGTTCGGTTGGTAAATAATTAACCCCGGGATTTGTTCAATTCAAGCCAAATTCGCCGTCAGTGTAATTATTGAATTATTTATCCAACCAACTGTAAATCGATGAGATTTACGAGCCGCGATGCCGGTTAATTTATGCGAATCGTTGGTGGCTGCATTGGCGATCGATTTATCAAACTGGTTCTTCATCGGTTGAATCGATCGTTCTATTTCAAGCGAGTGGCTTTTTTAATAGTGTCACTTGGCGAGATATTTTATTAATAAATTACTGCGGTGGGAATCCAGTAAATGATAATTAGGTCACTGTCGAGCTGGAAGATATAAAACGACGTTTGAGCGCGACGTGTTTTCGTTTGCCGGGGTATGTTTTTAATAATGACGTTTTAGGGCCGAACAGGTTTGCGTGTAAAAAGGCATTTGTCGAAGTGGCAATATTTCCTTTCAGTAAATGATGTTTGCTTTTCAACCAGCGGAAGTCATTTTTAACGCCGATCGTTATTTTCTATGAATCCCTTTTTCAACGAACAGGTACTTTAGAGTGATACCGAATGTGAACTGTATTTAATAAATTGTGGATATGAATTTCGATTTAGTGTTAAATTATTAAAAATGTAACGTATAATTAAATAGCTTCAACATGTTTTTAAAACCCGTTGAAACGAGATTTTATACATATTAAAAAAATGCTATTATAAACATTTTGAACAAACAAAAACAAAAGTGCGGTTTCGTATGCTTTCAAAAAACTATAAAATAATACAAAAATCATACGCGATTTGATTATTTATGCTCGAATTAAAGTGTTCAAAATGTTTTATATTTGTGTAATCATTTTTAATTTTCAACCGTTTGAGGTGTTTTCGATCTATAACACTTTAGCGACAAGCACATTTTTGATTTCGCACAAACGTCTGTCTCGCGTCTACCTTTTAAATCGAGCCGGCTTAATAATAACGACAATAAATGGTACTTGGCGTTGATTTTATGCAAATGAATTTTGTGAAAGTGAGCGCGCGTACGTGTTCATCTGGCCGATCGGCACGTTTTACTTGATATCGACGTACATCGCCCGGGTACTTTCGACTCGTACACAAACGAATCTAAAATTAAATGACGAACGTGATCGCGGCTTACATCGGTTCCTGGAACGGCGAGTTTCTAAACGAAAAATGCAATTAACCCCGTTCGCCGTAGCTCGTTTTATAATTCATCTCGCGACGCGCCTCAATTACTCAGGTCGTTTCACGACGGATAAGGTTAACTCGTTTGACGTTTCGCGCCTTTTCTTATCCCGCGAAACAGTCGAATTAATCAGTTTCAAAAGTTGTTCTCAACTCAACTTGAGCCGTAATTAATATTTTGTAAAAAAAGTTTAACGAATCGAGTTATTGCTCTATTTTAAAAACGAGAAAAAAAATCTTATTAGACAATATTTCAAGTTCAGTTTTTATTTTACGGTGCATACGTTTCAAATTTTCAAATTATTTTACCATGACAATTTTGAAATTAATTATATTTAGAAATAAATATGTAAATATAATTGAAAGAAATATTAATTTTGCAATGTTCAGTACTTGTGGTGTTTAAACACAAGTATCGAAACACGTTGAGAGGCATTTCGTGCAAAATAATTGACATGTCGATACGTGGCTGAGAGCGATCAACGAAATTCATTCGGTAAATTGAACGGCTCTTTTTCACACTCGGAAATGGATCTATAAATTTTAATGCTACGTCGTATTACCGCAAACTAGCACAATTTCATATTAGAAACCAAACACTCTGTACCCGATCAAACCGCTACTTAAAACCGCACATTCGCGTAACTACATTGCATTTGATTGACCACTGTGCAAGACAAAAATATTGAATTTACAAAAATTTGACTGGATTTGTTGATTTTGACGGTAGAAAGACGAAAAATGCGAAAAGAAATTTGACCGGAATTTTACTCAAACGTCGGGAGTAAGTCTAACCATTTGAAGCGCCTCTCTTGCCGCGCGGCGCACTTTGCCGTCCGGCGAGCCACGACTTGAACCACGTTTTCACGCCAGGAGTCGTCGCCTTTCCGGCGCTCATCGCGCGCGCGATTCGGGCGGAACCGGCAGCGCAAGACGCTCGCGTCCGATCCGCGCGAGCGCCCGGATCTGATTGAAAGCGCGGCGCTCTCGCGATCCTCTCGCGCGGTGCCGAGTGGATCGCGATCGTTACCCGATCTCTCTGTCTTCCTTTCTCTTCTGCCCTCGTGTCTCAAACTCCATTGATACTGCTTTTGTTTTACAGAACTTTCAATTTCGAGTTGAAGTTTACAATTTTGAATCAAAATGTACGCATTTTTTATCCAAAATTTATATGAACTTTTTTTATCAACGAGTTCGAACTTAGAAAAAATGTAATGCAATTTCGTTTTCCATTTTCTTGTAGCAAATGACAGAAAGAATGTAAAATGAAGAGAAATATAAGTATTCAATAGATTTTTGGCAATTTTCCAAGTTTTTCAGCTGATTGTGGACAAAACGACGACAAATTTCACTTAAAATTTATCCAAGTTCGTAATCGATGATAAAAAAACGTTTAGAATGTCCTTTACATCAAAATTTCACGAAGATAACTGGGGGGGGTTATTACCCCCCTCCCCATTGTTCTTGTTTATAATATATATTTATATTTTTGGCGTTCTTACTATTTGAATTTCTGGATCCGCAAAATTTCAAGTACCGTACTATAAAATTAAAATTTCTTGTAAAAGTTTTTTTTTTCATTTCTGATAATTGCGTTATTGGATTGCATTATTGTAACGTATCTTTAAAAGTTATTATCGCGAAAAAAAAAAGAGTACCGTCCTTCGCCGTCGTCATGGCTCTTTGTTTATCCATTGTTCGGCATCTTCGTCGCTCTTGGTCTCGGCGCGACGCGAGATACGGCCAAACAAGGCGCTGGAGCGGCACGCACACGTGGCCGCAGAACGGACAGCCGAGGAGTCGCGGCTTGGAAGCTAATGCCCCCGCGGTGATTTACATGCAGCGATGTATTTTCGCACCGAGTGGACGCGAAGGTTTGACTTAACCTACTTCGCGGCGCGTTTATTTTGACTCGGGTTACGCACGTGCTTATGAAACGGCCGAGGTCTCGCTGACCGGTTAAGTAGACAGTTTCGTTACTTTTATTTTTCCTATCGCTTCACGCGAAACGTTATTTTCACATTGTCAGCTTACATTTAAAAGCAGTTTGTATTAACAGTACTTTGCATTCAAAACTTTATTTATAGTCAAATTTTATTCTATCTCTTTTCATTTTATTTCATTTAATTTTTGAATTTGAAAAAATGTAAGAATGCAATCACTTTTGTAATGCGAAACTCGACGAATGATGAACTTTTTGGATTAAATTTTTTTAAATTCAAATTTGTAAATGTTTCGATTGTTTTGTTTATGTGTGATTTAATATGCTGAGATTATTGTTTTCATAAATACGAGAGATCTAGTTTGTGTATTTTATATGTTATTTTCTGTCGGAATTGGTACTGAGAAGTTGAGCGAATTCTCCGGTCGCTTCTTCGTAACAAGATTTTGTATATATAATTGTTTGCGATGGAAGCAAAGATGCTACGAATGGAGGATTTATTTTCGGAGCCGGGAAGTTATGACGGAGTAAGTTGCATCGCTTTTTATGAAGATTGATTTATAAACAGAATAAATAGCTCGGTGGATTTTAATGATGAATTTGATTTAATTTAAATAAGTTACAGCATTGATATAAATTTGTTTTAAAAAAGAAAAAATTAAAATTGTAATTTTTTTTCTTTTTCGCGCGCATTTATGACCATATTTGCTGAACTTTGTCATGTCGTGTAACCAATATTTTTACTCGTGTCTGCAAAAAGTACTGCAATTGACAGTATTCAATTAAGTTTTTTTCAAAAAATTAAGTTTGATATATTTGTATATAGCTATGTATTCTTACATTAATTAGTTTTCAAAAAACGACAACAACACTTAGAGTATGAAAATTTAACATTTGCGGTGAAGTATTCTCTTTATAATTACTACTCTTAAATTAAAATCTTGATTTCAAATTCAATTACGAATATTTAACTTACAAAATTTTATTTCAAGTCATTATTAGAATCTGTATCTAATGTCACTGTCAAGACCAAAAAATGACGTTTGCAAAACGTTCCTCTCAACTCAGCGAAAATTATTTACATATCCCGGCGTGTATACACCACCGTATTATTTTGCATAATCCCCCATTTAGTTTATCGCGAATTGAATGCAATCGTTTACACACAATTTATCTATTTAATATTTACTTCATAACTGGAATGACAAAATGACATTCGAATCACGGATTCGAGCGTGGCTCTCGGAATGCAGCGACGCTCGAATGAAATTTGCATTAAGCGGAAAAGTGGTAGACACGATATTTCAGGCACATTAAGGCAGATTTACTACGCGAAAGAAATTCGTACGGTTGCATTGTGCCGGATTTGCCCGCGAGCAAACATTTGACAGCGTACGGTTTCCGCGGAAAAACGACGCGATTGGCAACGAGGAATATCGTAAACATTGTTATATGATCAAGCACGATTGTTCGGGGAAAAAGGCCGAACGGGAATAGGTCAGTGATGTTATGTTTTACCGTCTAGTTTATTGGAGGTATATGAAAAGTTATTAGATAGTGACTATGGTGTGCTCCCTTTTAGCCCTACGTTTATTCGATTTCGTTGATGGTGAAATAAAAAAGAAATTTTTTTTCATAGTTTGTTAATTGTTTAAGTAAATTATGTTGAACCGACTTTTACAATTAAAGATGAACAATTTCATCACTTTTTTCAGGATAATAATTATCATCATTATTAAATGGCAAAATTAGTTTTATAAAGTGATTGCGTAGAGTCGTCGACTTCGGTTTTTTTTTTTACAACAGCAAAGTAATACTTTTCGAGGGAGTAAAATCATCTGCTTCTCGCACTTGTGACGTAAAACATTTTTCTCCGTGCATAATGTGCATGAATGGTTTTAAAAGTTTTCAGAAAATTTCGGTTTCAATTTGAGAAGTAAGAAATAAAAACTACGAGAAATACAAAAATGAAATTTTATTTATGACAAAATGATTAAAAAAGTTGACCGAGGAATGAATCCTTGAAATGAACGCGAGTACAGATATGGTTAAACGATTGAAACAAAGCTACGATTTGGTATCGTCGGCGACTCAATTTCTAGACTGTATTCAGCGAAATTTCTGTTTAATCGGACATTCGATCAACAATTGCACATTGGAAGACGAAAACGTTGATAGCGTTGCATCGCGCCGATAGACCGGCACAAATGAGTCGCTTCAAATAGCAGCGGCTCCGGGATTCGCGGAATCGTGTATTTACAGTTTTGTGCGCGGCACGAAAATAGTTGCCGGAAATTCTGGCCGGCGCAGTTTACGCGTCAAGTTTCAACGGCGATCAAAAGTGGCCGCCGCGCAATCGATCCGTTCTTCCCGATTTTTCCGTTTCGACAGTCGGGCTTTCAATCTTACGCATTTTCTCAGCGCCTGCTTCTACTTTCGCTTTCGAACTCCGAGTATTTTGACGTTGGAAAATGCACCGGTATTTGTTATAACGATGAAAGAGACGTTTTAATGCGGTTGATATTTATATTCCGAGGCGTTTGAATTCTCGTGTTCGAAGCAACATTTGACAATAGGTTGTGCAATTGCGGGGTAATAAATTCGTTAATTTTTCAGAGGATTTGAGGTTGATATTTGGGTCGATTGTCTAAAAATTGTCTCCGCGTCTGAAGCAACTCATAACTGTTGTAACACTTTTTGGTCTCGCAAGCATTTCAAAGATTGCTTTTCGTAAAAAGATTGTCATTGTCTTCACTGGTTTATTAATAACGAGAAATTGCATCAATTGTTTTGAAATTATTACGCGAATGTTGGGCCATGATATCGGTTTAATGGGGATTTTTTCGAGATTGACTATTGGGGGAGATTTCAATTTTAAGTTTAAAGTGTATTATTTATTTATGGAGTCAGAAACAGGTGGCAACAAAGAGCGTCGGAAGGTATATTTAAAGTGCTTTCATCGAACGGTCGAGATAAATAAAACAATGAAATCCCACATGCTTGTGGTGTACATGAGACACTGTACCTTTGTCTATAGATTGCAAAAAATTAAGTCTTTTCAAGTAAATTATACTTTCAATTGTTCGAATCGATTTTTGATGTGTTTTACAGATGAACAATTTTTATAAAGTTCAATATGGAAAATAATTTAGTTACTGATTGAATAATAATTGTACTTTTATTATTGAAGTTGTAACTTTTACTTCATGGTTTTGTCAATACAAGTTTTCTTTTTAATGATAATAATTACACAATTTGGTTGTTGATATTTTAAGCAGAAACAAAGATACTTGTAATGTTCTAATCTACATTTTAACATTTGTCAAACTGGTTGGTCAGAATCTGGACAACCTGCAAAATTCAAAAAATTTAATTTCTGGTAACAAAAAAAGACTGTTATACCAATTTAAAAAATTCATCTTTACCTCAATATAAAATTTATCAAAATGTAATACCAATCAGTCAAGTTTTTATATCAATTTAATAAACTTAATTTTACAACTTAAGAAAAATATACAATTCATGAAAAACTTGAGGAAAACAAAGAAATTGATTTTGAAAACTGTTGAAATTGCCGAAGATTCGCAACTGAGATTTTCAAACTACGTCGGCGTGATGAACAACAAGTTGATGTCATGGGCGGTTAAGTTAAGTTTGAGTCGCTTAACGGTCGCTCTCGAGTTGAAAGCTCCGGTTTAGCGTGGCGAAAGAAAAGAAGCGTCGGCGTCTGAATGACGAGCTTGGCGTTCTCTCGTGTGGCAGAGTCGCGCGAGAAAACCCACCCCTCGTACGTTCACTGACCTATCCGACGAGAGTCGAGCCGGTGCTGGCGTCGCGGCGCTCACTGGAGGTCGCACGCTCGCCCGCGACTCCGCTTCCGTTGCCCGTGAGCCGAGATATAAATATATTGCGAAACCGCACGAGCGGCACCGATACACGCCACCTAGCTCGAGCCCGTCGCCGGCGTGTCCGTTACGTGCGCCACTACCTGCCGCCAACGCCTCTTTTTACCTCTGCGCGCGGAAAATGGAAAATGGAACGTTGCTCGATTCGAAATCACGAGGGATGCTTCTGCGGCCTCAGTTTTATAAGAGTTACATTTCAGATACCGAGGATTATTTACTTTCACAACTTTATTTCGATGGCTGGGAAGAAAAACCCCCATTCTCAAACTGGCAATGAAGAACCCCCATTCTCAAATTGGCAATGAAAAACCCCCATTCTCAAACTGGCAATGAAAAACCCCCATTCTCAAATTGGCAATGAAAAACCCCCATTCTCAAACTGGCAATGAAAAACCCCCATTCTCAAACTGGCAATGAAAAACCCCCATTCTCAAATTGGCAACGAAGAACCCCCAATCCGTATTCATTGCCAGTTTGAGAATGGGGGTTTTTCATTGCCAGTTTGAGAATGGGGGTTTTTCTTCCCAGCCATCGATTTAATTCCTGCTTCCTGTTATTTTAAGAGCAATCGTCTCCGTTTGGCTATTAAAGATTAATGAATTACAAAATGACTTGGAGTATACATTGATTAAAGTAGCGTTTTTTGTAACAAAGAAAATGAAAAGAACAATTGCGATCCATAAAGAGACGGTATTTTCAGTGCCAGGGAGTTGGCGAAAATCTCTCACAAGTTAGAAATGTAATCTTACAAGTACAAGTTAAAAAGAATTTGTTTTATCAAAAAGTATAAATTAAATTTCAATTTTTATAGCGAATATATCATTTTTCTTTAATGAGAATGAAGACCAAATTTTTTATTTTTTTTTCATATTCAATTAATCATTAGAATCTTTACATTTTTTTTTGTTTTTTACGAAAAATCAAGAACAAGTTGCAAACTTTAAGAACGTAAAGTGTTTTGGAATTTAAATTCGTGAATCTGTTAATTACTGCTTCATTTTCTTAGAATAGTTGCTATTTTGTCAGTATGAATAATTATTATTTATTTATTTACATAAACAAAGATTTTCGCGTTTAAACAAACTGTCAACTAGTCGTTTAGCAGTTAAATAAATAACTCTAAAGAAGGCCTTCCTGCGGCCTTGTCAAGAATCGTATTTCACGAATGGTATACGAGGCTGCGCCGAGGTTATATTTGAATATCTAATTTCACGCGTGCAAAAAGTAGCCGGCGCTTGAACGAAATTCAAGTCGCGCGATCATTTAGTTTTCAAATGGAAAAAACTCGCCGATGAAAGGAAAAGAACAGCGCTAGTTATTTATATAGGGCTCGATTGATTTCCGTATTTCAATGTTTCTCCGATTCCTCGTGATATTACAAAGGGACAATAGAGAACGGGCATTTTTCAATCGTACTCCAGTTATTCCGGTCTATTATTCGTCGGAATAAATGCTTGTGCATATCGATTGACAATTAACCTAAATATCAGTAATTTTGATTGTTCCGTGGTACAAAAAGAATGTGCAATTATTATTTAAAAATTTTCGGACTTGCAAGAAAAAAAAATCGAAAAAATGATTGTGCTTTTCATTTTACTTTGAGATCTAAAAATGCGTTGAGAGCGTGGTACAAATTGTTTATCGTCAATATTTGCAGCGATTTCACCGTAAAATTGAAAACAAACAAATTTAACCGTGGTGTCAATACATTTTTTAGATGTTTCCCCTAATAATTTTAAAACGAATAGCAAGGTAATTTTTCCGGTTTATTTATTTTAATATGTATAAGCTTATAAATTTATAATCAAATGGAAAAAATGTAGTAACAAAGTTTATAAAACTCAGAGATCGTAAAACTTTATTTAAATTCGATTTAATTTTATTTCGAACGAAATGTGTGGAATTAATTTACACAAGATATTTATTTATTTATACACAAGATATTTTCTACTTGGCGGTACAATTGTTTTGTTCATGCAATTGAAAAAGTTGTCGGGATAAGTGAAATTTGAAAATGGATCAAAGTGTCTAGATTGAGGTAAATGAAAACAATTTCTGTATCCCAGACATCAAAAATACTTGAAAACATTTTTGTCGTCCAGTGTACATTTATTTACAACTCTGCAGGTTCAGTTATTTCAATCATACAAATACCGTAAAATTACACAAATTTATGAGATTTTTTTCCAAGTCAATTATCCAAAACTGATTTTCCTTTCGTTTACTTCTTGTGTTTATTGCATTGTAAATAGTAAATACAAATTAGCTAATGTTGCATGACGCTAAACAGAGGACGAAAACTTTACGGAAATGAATAAAACGGTTGTTTTTCAATTACGTCATCGGCTGTCGTATTTCACCGATAATTATAAACAGCTGCAATTGAAATTACATCCACGCGGCGAACGTTTTCTCGCGCGACACGTGACACGTTATCCGGCGTTTTTCTTCTCCTTTTTTTTCTTTTCACCGTTCATTCATAACGCATAATGCGACATACGTGCTCGCACATTCGCGTTCGTATTTGTACATCAGACGACGGTGGGAAGAACAGGAGGCACAGTTTCAGAGAAAAGAGAAGTCGGGCTCTTTCTTCCATTCGCTATTCACCGCGCTATCGGCAACGGAGGCAAGTCGGCTGCATCCGATCGATGCGCGCCGAGCGACGAGATATTTTTCTTTTCTATATTTTTTTTTTCGCCTTTTTGCCTTTTGTTTCGCTTCAAACGGCCAGGGATTAAAATTTACCTCGTTAAAGAAAGTGGGTTAACGCGCAGCGCTCTTTTTTTTTCTCGCCTGCTTAAAGCTGTTGCTTTTTCAAGTTTTAATAATAAGCAAATAGCATTTTGCAAAGTTGCCTTCGTTTTCAAAAATTTAAAGCACCGTTAAAGTGATCGTTCGACAAAGCGGAATCGATAAAAAAACGTTCGATTGTTGACTACGGTGATTATTTTTAAACTCTTTTTGTGGGAGTTACTTTTAAAATATGGTATATAAAATGCCGGTTGATATCGATCGGGTGGAGAATCGCGGATTTGAAATAGCGCCGATCAAATTTAACTTTGACTCGGGTTAAGAAATTTCGTCTCGCTGATATATGTTATAAAAAATGCTACGTTTAAAGTTGTCCAAAAATGAGATACTAATGTCACGTTTGAAAACTCGTCTTAATTTGAGGTAATTCTGTTCGGGTGATGTTGCACTGTATATTTACACTTGTCCGTTGTTGGTTTATTCGTTGTAAAGTATATTTAAAAATAATCTTCCATTAACATATATTGGAAATAAATACAGCTTCCACTTATAGTTGTACACCGGTCGACCTGTTTTGTTGAAAGAAACGATTCGATCGGTTAATTTTGAATTGATGCCACGTGAACGGCCGTCTACAATACAAAGCCTCGAAATCTTGTAGCGATTATGCGAAAAAGCGTTGGCAATGCAAATTCGCTTTATCTCGCGAAACATCACGCTCGGCGACCACCTGTGACCAGTCTGGCGAGCGGTGGTTCCAATCGAACCAACCGGGGCGAATCACTCCACGTAACACTATCGCCACTAATCACGGCCGCGTTTATATTTCCGACACTATCACTTTTAGGACAAATTAAGCGCGTGACGATGTGCCCAGATTAACCGACACCTGTTATTATCTGCACAACCGTGCATTTCGTTA
Source organism: Aradophagus sp. ZL-2020 (assembly GCA_022817685.1). Classification (NCBI taxonomy): domain Eukaryota; kingdom Metazoa; phylum Arthropoda; class Insecta; order Hymenoptera; family Scelionidae; genus Aradophagus; species Aradophagus sp. ZL-2020. The sequence goes on from JABFOV010005791.1 coordinate 11,110, forward strand.
CTTAAAATGCCATCGAGCTAATTATCAACGAGACCTTAATTCTCGAGAGACATTTTGCTTCACCCGCGAGCAGTTGGAAACGTCGACTGACTTCGGAGACAATTTTGAAACGAAACAATGAGATGGTTTTCCAAACGATGATGATTTCTTTTAAGTGAAACAGTTAGATATGTTAAATAAGAGAGTGGACTGTAATTTAGAGTTGCAAGAAGCTACGAAGTATAGTACAAAGTTTTATATATATATATATATATATATATATATATATATATATATACACAGAGAAAAAAATTTTTGAACTTTTATTATGAAAAATGTTGAAAGAGTGTCAGACTGTACTTAATGTCACGTCTTATTATCATTGTTTTTAAAATTAATATGAAGCATTTTAAATTTTACAATGATTCATATTAATTTTA
>JABFOV010005792.1:0-11528 GCA_022817685.1 Aradophagus sp. ZL-2020
CAAAGAGAAAAACATGAAAATTTGTGTTACTATAAAATAAATATTTGTTAGCACAATATTAACATGATTTTTATAGTGATTTTACATGAATTCATGCTATCTTAACAGAACTGTTTTCTCGGTGTACGTATACTGCGAATGAAAAGTGCACGAGTGTGCTGCATTTTCACCAAGTATAATGGCATTATTGCAGTCGGACAAATTGGACTTTGCGTTTAATCCTTTGCCGAGATTCCCAGGAGTCGCTTCGCGAGTATTTAAATTACGTTCCATCAAGTTACTGCATTTCGATAACAATTCAGCTACAATGACCGAGCCGTTACAAAATACGCCATCTCATTTCCGAATCAACGGAACTGACGTTACAATTGAAGGGAACGTTACTCAATCAGGAATGTATGGGTGGAAATTATGCTTGAGTTTATCTCAAGTTTGCCACAAGTTTGCCTTCAAAAAATTGATGAACATTTTATGAAAATAGCAATGCAGATATATTTAAATAAACAAGTGTTCTGAACGTTATATATATGTATATTCGAAGTGGTTAACGACTACTTGGTTATACATATGTGTGAAAAACTGTACTTGGTAGTTTATAAAGTTTGTTAAACAAACTAAAAATTTTGCGTAGAACAACTAAATTCTACTGAAATTAACAATATCCTAATTAAAAGAATCATTTACATAGATGGCTCAACTATGGAAAATATTTCTCTGTATTCAGCTATAAATATAATTGAGCCAACTGTAAGCTATTATTGCTCTGTCTGTATAAATGAATTTTTTATAAGTTATAAATAACAACCCTGACAATTTATCAAAGCCATGTTGTCACAAAAATAAAGGCATATATAGATTAAGAATTACAAATTTAAACTTTTTCTAAATCCTCAATTGATCAATTTCATCACATAACAAACTTTACGTATATCGAAGCAAATTGTTTAACACAATACGACGTTGTTCTTGCTAAAAGTTATAACTATTAAACTTTATATCATGCGATTTATGGTTGGTTAAAGATAAGTCGTGTGGATTAACGGAATTCACGTACCCTCTAAAATAATAAAAAGATCGTAGCATTAAAAAATTTATAGTTATTCGTTTCGAAATATTTGACGTTGGAATATAATTTGTCGAATATTTAATAAAACTTCAATAACTTTTTCGTACAAGTGTTGTGTACTGTAGCAATTTTTTTCTACTTATTTCAAGCTATTTGCATACAATTCACGAGGAAAAGGTACTTTCTTTAATGTAATGAAACCAAAGGTTGGTTTATACCTTAATGAAAAAACTTGGCCACAAATATTCAACGATATCGTTAAATGAAAAGTACTGAAGAATTTATGTGTATTTGTGTGGTAATAATAACACGATTTACATATGCAATCGAAAATTTACAGTGTTACATTAATATTCAAAAAGCATATTATGAACCTTCACACTTCTAAATTAATGTCGAAAAAATTACAAAGTTTACAAAGGTTACACAATTTCAATGTAGCCATATTGAACAACGATGTGAAGAACCAGATATTGAATTGAACGGTAAAAAAATTAAAAATACCTGGAACTCTTTTCAACATCCTATATATATTGTATCAAATCCACGTTCTAATTTAAATCGAAAAGTTTTTTCAAATCAATCCCTTTAATATATCAATCCGTATTATGAATTCAACAAAATCCGACCTTACTTTTTCCACTTAAACGACTGAATTATACTTTCTGATACATCTGACAAAAACCATACTCCATTACAAAAAAACACGATAAAGTTAATGAATCATAATTAACTTTAAACTCAAGATTTTCCGTCGTTTACCGGGTCGAATTTCACAAGCTAACTGCAAAGAAAGAAAAAAAAGAACGGGGAAAAACAAAACAAACCAGGAAGAGCGAACAAGAAAACGGAAGAACAAAAAACGAGGACTGGCGAAACCGTAGAAAATTGGAGTTGCTGAAATTAGCATCCCGCGTCTTAATCGATCGCGCGTCGCATGATACGTGTATTTAGAGTGCGCCATTATTCGCAACGTGGCATTCGCGCGACAACACAGCAAGCCGGTCGATTCGGCCCAAGACATTGCACCTGCCATTAAAATCACGAGCTCGACTGGCCGAGGGCGCGATAATGACTGTCGCCGTGGCTATTGCGCGCGAGTACCTGGCCGTTTATTAGGCCGGCTCGCTGTCTTCAAAATTGGCCCAGGCATCGATTCAGGGCGTCGACGCCCCCGGCGCCGTTCTTCACAAACCCGACGCGAAGATCCGCGCGCAAATGCCATCAATATCGCACGCTTGTCCCCGGCATCGATTACGATCTTCCATTAAAGCGACATGCAATCCGATTCCTCTCATTTCCGACAACAGATTTCGACCAAAAAGTTGATTTATTGCATCCGCCATTCGACGCTGATGCAATGAGACTTTAATGATCGAGTTCCATTAAAAATTACGCGACGCTTTTCTCGCAGCTGGATTTGCTCCAGACGATGAAAATGTTTAGATAATTTACGGTTAGTGTTCGGAGAAAAAGAAGAAGTCATTGATTCACGAACGAGTTTGCTAATTGAGAGTGAAAATAGATTTTCCATTTAGCGGAGCGATGGTTTGACTGTTATTATTGGATAGAAAAAATATTGGAGGTAGCGTTAATTGTAATTTATATAATTCTTTTTTTTTTTGTCAAATCTTTCGACAAATTCGCGAGATTTGTTATTAGAGGTATGAACGTAATAAAAAGATACGATATTGAAAAAACCTTAATATTTGAAAAAGAAGCCGATCAGTGGTTCAATTAAAGAACTAATATACAAGCTTTTGGCTGTAGATATACGTTTTCACAAGTACAATATTAAACGAATGACTTTGCGAGTAATAAATACGAGTGTGCATATTCGAAAAGCAAGCTTGAAACTGTAGATTGATTTATTTTCTTTTTCTTCTTTTGATCTCGAAATTCCTTGCATTCAGTTTGATCTTAAGAAGGATTATTTCAACCGTCCCTAATTCTTTTTCTATTTTTTTTTTTATTTAAATCTTGTTCCGTGAATTATATGGTTATTTTTTTTATAAAATACTAACAGTTGGTTGAGAAATGCCATCCAAATACCATTTGAAGTGTGTAAAATTAAAAACGAATGTTTCGAATCGTCAGTTAATTTTCAATTCAATGAATAGTTCTTCTTGAGAAACAAATATTATAGAATAGAATATTATAGAATATTATAGAATATTATAGAATATTATAGAACAAATATTATAGAATAGAATTATTGGATCGAATTTGATTTTGCTTCAAGTGGAAACAACCGATGAATTTTAAATCAATCCATAAACAATATCGAAAAACCGAAATTATAATTAACATGTAATTTATGTATTATCAATACTGTGCCAAACGTTCAGCCTCAAAATCGTTCAGGCCACTTTTGAATCGAATTTCTGATGTCAAATCAACATCAATAAATATTTTCTATTGACATAACATTTTCTTTAATGCTACTTGACATTGACCTGTTCTTTCCTCGTGAACATTATTTCTTCAAGTTAACAACCTTTTCAATTGAAAACATTTCTTAAGCATAAAACTATATGTTAAAAATAATGAAAAAGACACTTGTAAACAAAAGAGCATTTAATTGCTCAACAATGTCGAAACCGATTGCGACGCGAATCGTCGCTCGTTTTTCGTCATTAATCGATTATGCAACGTGTCTTAATTTTATTCAACGACCATGCCACGGCGTAATCATAACGTTTGACCACGAAAATGAATTAATAGAAGCAGCAGCTGACTCATTAGTTGCACATTAATAAACAAGCATCAAAAGCCAATACTGGTATGCATTAATTATAACAATATAACATTAATAACTAATCGGATAACTTAATAATTAATAACGTAATAATGATTGTCTCTCGGCAGAGCAATTTAGTTTAAGCGACTCACCGATACGCAACATGGTGCTCCTGTCATGACCAATTTTGTTTAACTCCTGCGAAGCAAACAACAAAGCGAGAATTAGACTTAATTGAACGAAGAACGGCCGATCGATTGCGCGGCCACCGGATAAGGAGTGTGTGGGTGTTGTATCGACGGCGCGTATTACGGATACATTAATGAACCGCCAACTTCCCGGCAGCGACAATCGAAATGTTTCTGCGACACGCCAGGCTGATGATTTATTTTCGTGATCTCTCGCGAAAGATCATCGGTTATTCATGAAATTATAATTACGAAAACGTTCGCTATTCCGATTCCGCTTGTGGCAAGATGAAACTTTTTTTTATTAGCAATTCATTTCCGTGAAGTAAATCACGCTTATCCAAGTTTTTGCATTGTTTTCAAACGCTCGAAAGAACGTGAACAAACATATTTCAGAGATCGGAACGTCGGGGACGTTGTTCTTTGAATTTTCGCAATGGACAATGATGCTGACGACGAAAGTCTGATCCTTTTTCTAAATCAATATCAAAAATGAAGATATTGTTAAAGTACACTGACCAAATTTTATACAGTACAGTAATGACTTGACATTCAAATTATTATAACGAATCAAATGAAAAATTTCTAAATTCTGTATAGATGAATTTTAACTCGTACATTTCTAATTTTAACAAAAAGATACGACCACTCTGTAAGCCGAAGACCCTTTACATTGTAAGACAGTAAAGTTTCGTATTGGCAATGTTACAGTTGTAACAACCAGGTTAATTCGTGATTCCGATCCGAGCTGACGCACGCCGGCCAGTCAAACTCGTTGCTGATTATCTAATTAGCAAATCTGGCTCAAAGTGCAATGCATGCTAGCAATCACGAAGACCAAAAATACCCGAGCCAAGTCCCATTCAAGTAGTCGACTGGTTAATCCAGCCAGACATTTTGGCCGACGAAATAAATAAGGCGCGCTTTAAAGCTGCAATTTTAGCAAGCCAAAAGATAGGCCTTCCACTCATAACGGATTACGTGGCCCGCGCTCCAGGCGATTCCGTGATAATGATTATTGCTTCAATTCCCGGGTCTTCTCTCCCACAAAGCCCGTCGCCTTGTTCACGCGTTTCATAAAATCAAGCGGTTACCCCATTTTCGTTGACGTTAATTTATTAGCCCGAGGAGTATCTACATTGTAAATTCCGTCATTCGTGGGGTCTTATGTTTAATACATTTTCATGATCATCCGTAAGCTGTTCGTAAGGAAGCCCGCCACGTAAAGGTGCAAAAATAATTCACTTTCCGCAGTCTAAGTCCCGCAATCTATTGCGCGCCGCGCAATTCAATGTCGCGACTGTATCGAATAGAGAGTTTTGGATTCCTTTGGTTAATCTGCACGAAATCGAACAGTCAGACGGATTTAACATTTTTATGTTTAGTCTCTTAGTGAAATTATCAATTAACATTTTTCACGATAACACTAATCTTAAATTACAAATTTTACTGAAAAAGAAATAATAATATGATGATAGAAATACACGTATGATAGTTTAAATATTGCTCGCAAAGAAAGAAGTGAAAATATTATAAGTTGATCGTTTGATTTCAGCATATCTGTTCGTAAAAGTCAGTTGGCAATAATGAGCGACGTTTCTTTCTCTATTTCCTGAATTTTATTTACAAAATCCGAATCGCAAGGCAAGCTTATTTTATTAAATTTTTTATCTACGTATACTTTCCAGTGTACTTCAAACTCCTCTTCCGAAACACGATAATGCAATGTTAAAGTTTTCGTTTTTGTAAAAAAAGTCGACCTTTTTTATTCGAATTACTAGCCCCATTTCACTGCGCCTTATCATACGGATACGCTAAATAGTAGATTTAGTAACCGATGCTTTCGCAAGTTGAGAAAGTTTTGCTCCGCTGACTACAGGTCAATTAACTACAGTCCGTGAGAAATTACGCTTTACAGGTAGCATCAACGAAAATAATTACTAATCAAGGATCAATGACAATGTTTTGGTAAATTGAATGGTTGGTTTTGAATGTAAAATTAAGCGAAAATAAAACAATAAAAAACAAAACAATAGTTTTACCGTTTTTCTTCCGTTTAAAATAAATCATCTAACAAAATACTACATAAAAAATATTCAGATAAATGTAATAATATAACTCATAAATTATAAAGCAGCTAGTAGACAATTCATTACGTAAACAAAATTATTATTTAAAAATAATGAATCGTTTCTGCGCTGTATTTACACTGTTTTTGCCAAAAAAAATTAATATGATCTTTTCTTTTTCAAGCTTTAAATTTCAGTTTTTTTCTCAGTATTTATACTCGGAAACCACCGTATAAAATGAAAAGTAATTATAATAATTAAAATTGTGTAATGTAAACTCGAAAAATTGCTTCGAATTTCGTTGTTTTTTATTTGTCTAATGAATTCAAAAAAGTCTGTTTTTGTATCAAAAATAACAATAAGCTTTACCATTTAGGTGATATCCGCTTTTTCTCTGCGCAAGATTTAATCATCAACACAAAAGCTATTATTTTTATCCATCGTGGATGAATTCTGAACAAAAGAAGAAAAAAAGTTTGTCTTTAAATTTTTGAGTAAAAAACTTGTTATTTCTTTGATGCTGTCAGTATAATATTCGTCACCTCGTTCGGTAATCCACGAATAAACCTGAATTAAACCTTAAATTGATCAGTCAATCGATTTCCAAACGTGATAATAATCTCTTCGAGGCGCAAGCGATTTTCACTCGAAAATTCCAAGCGGAGATACATTTTTTACCACTGCCGATCGATCACCTTCCAATCTATCGTCAGCTGAAATAGCGATCCCAAAGCAGCAATCCACGTGGCTGATCGATTTATCGTCTAATCGTCATTGCAGATCAAACGATTATTTACACGGTCTTATTTCACCAAATCGTTGTGCGTGTGGTCGTACATTCAGTCCGTTTAATTATGCCGAATGCCACAATTCCCACACGATTATTGTTATCGCTATTAACGTTACCGATATCCATCATTCGCCGATATCTGGCTTAGCAATTGATTCAGTCGAATCAAGTAAGCAATTCAGTTAAGCTTGTATTTTAATTACTACTTCAGTGAAATTAACCTGAAAACGCAATTTTTTTTTCACAAACAACTGATATTTTCAGTTGCAATGTTCACAACTAATATTTTTAATTGAAACGGCTAAAATACTATAAATTATATTGAATAAATAACTTGACACTTCTATTAATTTATGTTGTAATACATTCAAGAAGAACGACTGCATTTTTAATTGTATTAGTATTTGTAAATTTAAGTTATGAAATTTATCAATTGAAATTTTGACTAAATGAACGTATAAATAAATGAATAAATGAAACAATGAAATGATTTTTGTTGTGCAATACTTTATATTAAACAAATTACCGTTTTCAATACTTCCAAAATCTTGACAGCATAACATCTTAAATATAATTTTTCAATGTATGTCGCTTGCGGTTATTCGGAGCTTGTCCAGACTGACGATAATTTTTCATTCAATCTCATTATTTTTGGCTGCCGCGGAGTAAGAATAACCTTTGTTGAAATGCTGTTTCAAACAATCAATGGCGAGCCAATCGATTTAACTTTAATTTAACGACAGGACATAACGAAAAATGAGGTCGACAACAATCCGAGTAATTATTTTATTGTGCCGAGAGAAATGTCATTTCAGCTTGGTAACGCTTAAAGTGAAGTCGCTTAAAAAATAATAAATTTTCCACGTCGCATTTTTCAAGCCGGTATCTTGTGAGGTAAACTTGGAAAAAATTACTATCATTAGCATAAGTAAATAATTTTGCAAAATAATAATTGTAAATGTTTTCCAATAAAAAATATTAAATATTAAATGATAAAAAAAATTTTTGTAGTGAGATAGTCTAATATTAAGAACAATTTCTGTTAATTATTTATGCTAGAGCAAAAGTCAAACATTCATGATTATAATTATGGTTATTGCACTTAATATAACTATATCCTATTACTTGTACAAATAAATACTAGACTTAACAAGCAAAACGGTACATTTTACCACGGTTATTTTTCACTGCTATTAAAGTGCACTTTAAATTACAGTACCATGTGAAATACAGTTTGAAAAAAAATATTACTATTTTTCAGTTGAAACCTTTTTGCTTTCAACAAAAAGATTGCTCTCGATGTGAAAGACGATAAAGTTATTATTTTCTAATTGATTCGCGTATAATTGCGAGTATCTTAATGAAGATAAATGTCATGGATCGAAGTTCTTAATTACCATGGTCATTAAATTTTGAAATTTAAAAATGGTTTCTTGGATTCTTGCAACAATTTTTTCCCAACTTTTTTTAATTACTTTCTTTTATTTTAGTTTTGTACTTTATTACAGTTTCGGGAGGAGGGTTGTCATTTTTTCATACTTTAATTTGACTTCAGTTGCGACGAACGAAGTTGTAGTTGACGAATTTCCAATCGCAGAAGTGGAAAAGGTATTTTGCATGAGAAATCCATGATATATCTGTAGAAAGTAGCAGTGTAAATAAAGAAGACCGAGCATTTCTTGACTCTTTTTAGAGTAATACAATTTAAAAGACGTTAGTTAATTAAAAAAGACCGCGAAAGAAATCATTTCTTAGGGTCGAAGGTCGATTGTTCCAAAGTTTTCCTTTGAAATGGGCAAAAAGAATGAATAAAATTCTTCACTTCGAATAAAGTGACTGGATTTATTATGTGGAAAAAGTTTCTGATGATAAGAAATCATGGGACAACGATAAAAGAAATGATAAAAATGTATGAATTCATTAATTAAAAATCATCAAACTCTTGTTTCTTCAACAAGGTACTTTTAAACAAGGTACTAAAAAAATCCAGATTGTTAAAATTACGAAATATTTGTAGGTTCTTAATAAGAAAGTTTATAATTTTGTTTTCACATATCTTTTTACTTGAATAAACTTGCGCTGAACATTTACTAAACGAGGAGGAAAAAATTACATTGAACCAACAGCAGTAATTAGTAATTGAACATTGGATGTTAAAACAATAACGAGTGTGGTTGATTCAATGACATTCCGTCATTGGATCAACACCTAGCGCTTCATTACTAATGTGTTGTTGGTTTAATGTTGTCGATCCATCGACGAAATGTCATTGGATCAACAACACTCGTTATCGTTTTAACGTCCATCGTTTATTACCACGCGCAGAAAAATAAAACAGTAAATTTTCTCTTAAAATTGGTTAAGAAAATTTATTACTATTTTTTATGCGTACAATGTGTTATTGGTTCAATGGCATTTTTTCTCCCCATGTACGATAATTTATAACTCAAGAATTGCAGTCAACTGCAGCAAGATTTTACGAATAATTAGAAAATGAAAAGCGTTGCGTCCAGTGCGCTTTTTAAAAGTCACGAAGCAATGAGAAAACCTTCCTTTAACTGTAGAAAGACATAAAATGAATTTTTATGCAGCACAAGTACATTACCAAGATGAGAAAGAATGTGAATGAGAAAAAAAAAGAATAGCGAATAAGATGGAGAAAGGGGTAAGGGAGAAGTCATAGACTGCGTTCAGCGAGTTGCCGATTCTCTGAAAAAATATTAGAATTATAGCTTTAACTCTCATCGCACCGATTCCATTTTTATTTGCCTTTAGCACTTCTACGGTAAAAATTATTCGTTTGATATTTTTAACAGCAACGCCTTAAGCCAGAAATTTTATTGCATTTAAAACAGCTACATTAAAAAAAATATATATATATATATAAGGATAATAAGGAGAGAAAGGAAATGGAAGAAAGAGAAAAGAAACGATAAGAATTGGCGAAAGGTTGCCGAGTTAATTTCCCGTTCTAAAAATTTTAATTCGTTAAATCGGACGATTAAGTGCACTTCATTCTACTGGAAAGTTGCGCACAATTTCGGAATAAGTAACGAGTCAGGCAGTCTTTGGCGAACAGAAGTTTTGAAGCTGGTTGAAAGGACAGGAAAATCGCAACAACGAATGATAAATGTAACTCGTTTGCACATTTATTTCTGTTCTCTTCTTTATTTATTATTATATTTATGATACGAATTCAGGCAAACTATAAAAAAATGTAAGAGTAAATGTCCTCAATTAAAAACTAATGTCTACAGTCTGCTGGTATCAAATTATTCTGTTGGGTTAAAAATAATCTGATAACGTTCAAAAAATACGTGCTAGGATTGCGCAAACTATCAAACTTGTTGAAAACAAATTAAATAATGAATACAATTTATTTACAAAAATGTCATAAACATTTTTCTTCGCAAATGTCGTTTTTTCTATGTTTAATATAATATACTGGACTATAAAATACTGATTACCATTACGCGGATAATTAAATTTTAAATAATTATGGGAAATAAATCTAATTACAAAATTTAAATATTCAAAGATAAAAAAAATTAATCTTTCCAGTTATCGATTCTATTATTTCGAATTCAGAAGATCATTTTAGGCGCAGTAAAATATTTTTATACCAGCTTTAATCTGTTCAAGAATTAGAATCAAACAAAATATATTCAAATGATTTTAGTTTTTAGTACACCCAAAGTTTAAGTTTACAGCTAAAGCTACTTTACTGATTAATTATCAAAACTTTACCAGGGTGACCAAAATTTGTATGAATCAAATTTCCTGTCTTTTCCAAAATTTCCAGAAAGATTTCCTAACTTTTCCCTGACTTAAGTTTATAAAAGTTACTGTATTGGACAGAAAGTTTGAATAATCATGTCTTGAAGATTTTTACCTGATGATAAAAATTTAATATAGAAAAAAATTCGTTTACAAATTTTTTATTTTTGCGATTTTTCTAAGGATATTTTTCTTTTTAGTCATTTCGTGGAGTAATAGAGTCAAACTTTTCCGGGATTTTCAGGTTTTCCAGATTTCGGCCACTCTGTTTAAAGACATAATTAAATGCCTTTACAACGTCAGTCGATAAATTCTAGCTATAAAACATTCAATAATGATAAAATTCAAATCGAACGCTTAATAATTCATCGACTGCGTTTGTCTATTGTGTTGTAAATAAACAAATGATGAATTTCGCCAATAACAAGAACAGGAAATCGTCACTGAGTGAATTTATAATCATGCTGAAAGCTTGGCGTGCAGTTATCGGGACATTATTGATGGAAACGTACAGCTGCGAGCGTTATCAAAGACCATCGGTTAAGATATTGCAAGCACCTAACATTTGTTATACTTCAGCGACGGTTTATTCAAGAAAAATATTCATAATGCAGTCCAATTACGGAGCACGCTGCTGCTTACTGAATGTTAAGTCGTTAAATTCATCAATAATAAAATGTTACTCGGATTCTCCAAATAAGAGTCATGTCAAATTTTTAAAAATCCTGAACGATCACAGACATTTATTTAGAAATTACACTGAGAAAAATATTTCATAAAAACTACAATGTTTTCTTATAAACTGAGGACATAAGTGTAAAATTTAAAATTATTGAATGTAAAAATGTTATTGAATAGTATCTTCTATTTTGTTAACGGCAAGCAGCAGTGAATAAAA
>JABFOV010005793.1:0-11527 GCA_022817685.1 Aradophagus sp. ZL-2020
TACAGTATGGATTGTACAATTTCCAGTATGCTGATTGGTCGAAATAAAGCAATCTAGCAATGTCATTGGCTGAAGTTAGTTACGATATGATATCGTAAACAGTTTACTATATGAAATTGTCCACGTTACTATATATCTTGTAGTGGTTACAATATGGTTTTCTTAGTGTACAAAAGCCTTTTCAATACACTAGGGAATAATTACTATGAATAGTAATAAGAATGATAATTACTTCACTTTTACTTTAGTAGAGATTAAAAAAATCACCGATTTCAAACGTGACTTCAAATTGACACTTTGACGATTTTCAAATTTTCGCGCCAATGTCCAAACAATCGATTGATCGATTTGTCTAAGCCAATTACAATAGTTTTCCTACGGAAAACTGAATTTCCTGGAAAATAAAAGAAAAGTTACCAGGGCGTTTAAAACAATGTTTCGAAAACATTTTGATTATATACGTGTTATATTATAAAACATATTTTTATTTACAAGCAGTAGAAAATGCCACACGTTCAATGTTTTGTCAAGATATATGGCAATGCCCTTATAACGTATACATTTTGCAACGCGTGAAATATTTTTCCATTTTTTTTTGTTTTGTTTATGTTCGTGAAGCGCATATTCAAGTAATATGGCTATTCTGTATCTAGGTTTGAAAACGGCAATGGTTTTTGTCGGTCGATCAATTGTATTGACGTTTGACCTGTATGAAATAAATTCAATTATTTATTGAGTTTTATTGATGAATAATTGTACCGCGGGATGAGAAAAAGTTTCGTTTCATTGAACCGTCTTTACAATTTAATAAACAACCGAGCAACAATATGAAGATATAAAAAATTCTTTTCCACGAAAAAAAACAATTAAAAATTAAACTGAAAACATTAAATTAATTAGTCGACTGGCAGTTTATCGACACGCAACAATCGAATGTTACTAATTATAAATTGCTTTTGATATAAAATATTTTAATATTTATATCAATGAAAAATAGTAATAATTTGAAAAAAGTAAATAAATAAATAAATTATAAAATGTTGAAAGGATTATCCCCACTCTACTAACAGTTTTAGTATTGTTACTCAACTTATTTGTCCGTGTATAAAATTGTATTATTATATAGAATTGAAGTTTTATATTATATTTTATATTATATATTATATTATATAAAATATATTATATATTATGTAAGAAATTATTTTCTCAGAGATTGAAATATTCTAGTTTTTTCTTGTAAAATTATCCAATCAAAAAATATTATTATTTGTATGCAGAAAAGTAAATCAGATTTTATTTTCGTTTACTTATAAACGTTGAAAACTTAAAGAACAATATCATTATTTGATTTTTGAATCAAATTTTTCGATTCGAAAAATCGATTCGAGCTCCAACGCGAATTTCCCTTGAAATCGATCGCGTTTTTCAATCTTTTTTTTTCTTCCAAATGATACTTAATATACTTGATCATAAAAATTAAAATTGCTATTTCGAAACGTCTAATACTACTTTAAGCACATTTTATACACCGCGACGCCCCCCCCCCCCAACCCAACCCCTCCCTCAAAGCCGTACAAATACGCGCTGTCTTGGCAACATTTTTTAAATTCGCGAGCGGAGAGTATATTTTATCCATTATGCTCGTACTCAAACGCCATCGTGTTCAACATTGTTTTGCCAAGTTATTTCGTCAATTTCGCCCAGTTATATGGCGCTTTTTAAACGCCTGCAGTGGCGGCGCAAAGCTCAAACGATGAGATATTCAAATTTGAAACGAAGTTGTGTACGACTCTGCGTGAAGGCATCGAAATAATTTGCACATCTAATAAGTTGCGTCAGCCGAAGCCAGTTGCCGCGCTCTTTCACTACCTGCACTTTTACTCCATATTTTTTTTTTCTTTTTTTTTTTTTATTTCCAAAACTTGAAACTTTGAATTTTTTTATCGGACGCGAGGTAAAAACATTTTTTGTTGACTTAATAACTCGGTGTTTCCAACTTTTTTTTTAATCTATTATTTACAGTACCTGTTTATAAAATCGAAAGTATTAAATTTCGAATTTTTAATTTTGTATCCATACCTTTATGCATTATCAAGAATTATCAATTTAATGATTTCGAATTTCGCGCCTTTTACAAAAACCATTGAAGCAATCTCATTGCATAATAAAAGTATTACTCTCGACCAGCTTCAGGGTTTTATCAACTTTATGATTCCGGATTCAGGAGCAGGATTTATTGATTTTTTTTCTTTGTTTATTAATTTATTATATAATAGATATATATAAATACAATATTATTAATATAATTATATGTATATAATTAATTCGTTCACGCATTATTTTTGTAACTAAATTACAAAACATCAAACTTCTTCATTTTTCGAAAAGCGACGATTTATCAAATATTTTTCGGAAAGTTGAAAGTAATGACAATAACGAACGAAAACAACTCAGACATCCAATAATTAGTTTTTAAAGCTGGTTAACGTTTACACATAATATTCTAAGTGCGCTTTTCCGAAGAAGGGGAATCTCATCGTTTGAATAATAGCGTTGCGTTAGTTTCATTTGACGAGTCGCAATTACCACCGCTATCATCAACGATCTTGCAGCGCAGGCAGCTGGTTTTGGCGGATAATTCAAAAGGGTCGACGGTCCTTTGAAAACTGACAAGTGGTCAGTAACGGCAATTTCCATCGCGCCTTTTAACTCGGTCGGGATTTTCACGATTCGGATACCCCGGGCTGATAACAACATATGACGACGCAATCGAAGAGGGCGGGAAGAGTTTAATAACGCATTTATTTAATTTACTTATTTTATATATACAAATATATACACATGTTTTTTTATTACAAATTGTATTTTGATGTTTGAAACGGAAGTGTCTACAAAATTTTATTATACAAATAGTACAGTATTCAACGAGGAAAAAAATGACTTGACAGCCCTGCAGGTTACAAACTTAATTTCCTTGAGTTTAGTACAATATCTTTTGTATCGAGAAAGCAAAATATGGTTGGTACCACGAGTCGAAGGTGAGTGATAGCAAAATATTTTATTTCCGATTGAGCAAAACATCTTAATTTAAGATATTTAGACCGTGGTACGTGAATCTAATTTAAATCAAGTGACATGTTTCACCGTAAAATCACAATCTCTTTTTGTTTATTTATCACAACAAAGTAATAATGATAAATGAACAAAAAAAATTTTGATTTTACGGAGAAAAATTGAATTTAATGGTTGTCTTAAGTTGGATTAAAATGTATTGCATAAGGTGCAGTTTTCAGGTATTCACTGAGAAAACCATATTGTAACCACTACAAGATATATTGTAACGTGGACAATTTCATACATTAAAGTGTTTACGATATCATATCGTAACTTTTACTTCATGTATCGTAATGTGGACAATTTTATCTAGTAAACTGTTTACGATATCATATCGTAATCTGTACTTCATGTATCGTATTGTGGACAATTTCATGTAGTAAACTGTTTACGATATATTATTGTAACCTCTACTTCATGTATCGTATTGTGGACAATTTCATGTAGTAAACTGTTTACGATATCATATCGTAACCTTTACTTTATGTATTGTAACGTGGACAATAACATGTAGTAAACTGTTTACGATATCATATCGTAATCTTTACTTTATGTATTGTAATGTGGACAATTTCATGTAGTAAACTCTTTACGATATCATATCGTAACTAACTGTAGCCAATGACGTTAGTAGATTGTTTTATTTCGACCAATAAGCACACTAGAAATTTCACAATCCACATTGTACGATATCGTTTTCTCGGTGTTGAACTAAAAAACTAAAAAATTTAAAAAGTTACTCAAATTGGGGGAAAAACTAGTTTTTGAATTTGGTTTTTTTGATATTTTGATATTTTGATTGAAATTGTGATATTTCGACCCTAGGTTGTGAGGGGGGGGGGGTAACTCTTCTTCATAATTACCTTCACAATTATTAAGTTTCTTTTGTTTACGTGTGTGACCTATATTTGTTAAATCCAAATTCGCTTTTGATCCCACAAATACCAATTACCGATTCAGCAATTTTAGGTTAACTTCTCACGAGATGTCAGTTTTTAATTGTTGGGTTAGCAAAAACTCAATATTCTTCCAAGATTTTGAGGTCAACATGTTAATGTGTGTGTTGACTTTTTCCCTTTGTAAACCTATTCCACGTTTCTTATCACGGTCGACAATTTATTGACATTTCTCTTTTCTACCGCTGCCACGTGTCAGTCGCGCCATTACCGTTTTGTTTTCCCGCTGATTCAATTCGACTTGTAACGTTAAAAGTATCTAATTTTGTTGAGTGTAATTATAATGATTATTTACCGTTTTACGTTACACGCGAGCAAATGAGTTTGTCGAAGGTTGTACAGCGATATTTGTTCCGTGTTACTGAACTATGCAAAATGCTTTCTATGTTTAATTTCACACTAATTGCCGTCGGTTAGTTTTGATCATAGATTCAGCAAGTTTGCTTTTTTCTCGCTACGTTATTTATTAACGTCATCCGAATTTCCGTGTTATCGAAGTTTTTTCCCAATTCAGTGCGCATGCGCACGTGTTACGTAGGTCATTACGCACTTTGTGCATAATAAACCAATTTACACATGACAAACAAACGCGTAACAAAGGCTTTGTTATGCATTTGCGACAAGAGACTACATTTAAGCACGAAAGTATTTTTGACACGTTTCGGTATACAGAGTCGTATTTTTTCATTTCATATTTTCGCGCTGATTTGATTTTTTATCTTTGAAATAAATATTTGTAAAGTATCAGTTTGTCAAAACAAACGAACCGAAAAAAAAAGGTAACTGGAAAATACGGAGAGAAATTCGAAATTTGACGATTAATTACGCGTGGCAACTCGAACGATTGCAATGCAAATGGTCGAGAAACTTTTGCCAACATTTCTATCGTTGTTTATAACTTTTAATGAAACTTATTCATTTTAAATTTGTAATTGATTTTATTTTATGTAAATATATAAAAAAAAACATTTAATCCATTTTGATTTTCACATTCAAAAATATCGAGCTCGTCGAGAATGGCCAACTTTTCGCCCTAGTTACGCAAAATGTTTTGTTCAAATATGTTGAAAATAATTTAAATTAGGTTCTCGTTTGAAATAAACTCTTCTTCTCCTCGTTAAATAACATTAATTTGCAGATATTTAACGGAACGTATTGAAAATGCAAAGGTCATTTTACCAAAACTAACGCCAATCTAAATAAACAAATCCATATTGAATCGAATTTGTGCGTGCCTCTCGAATGTCGAAATAGAGCTAAGCTTTGTCGATTCCACAACAAATTGATACTACGAAGTCAAGCTTATTCCAGCTTATTCAATTTTAATCTTATTGATGGAAAACTTGCGCCAAACGGGGATAATTTTTGCTCAACTGCATAGCTGCGCTTATCTGAAATGCATTTACAACCGTTATTTGGTTTCGCTTTTTTTATTTTTTTTTCGCCACTAACTGAATGAATGAATAGTGAATTTGGATATTTCTTGTTAAATTCACTTTGAGGTAACGTTACTTTTTTTTATCAACACAAAGAACAATGTAAGATAAATTTTTCAAATTTAAAAAAAAAAAATTTCAAGTTCATTTTATTGATCTTTTTGCACTATGTAATGTGTTCATCGAAATGTCAAATTTGAGTATCTCTATATCTGAATTTAGAAATATTTATAATATACGATATAATATAATATATATATTTGTTTATCGATTCATTTGATTGATATCTCAGTTAAATAGAGAAATTTATAAAATGCAAATAATCGCATTGAAAATACTACCTTACTTAACTAGGGGGAGAAAAAAATAATTTCCTCTCCATTTTCGTTTAACTTTGTTTCTGTCAAATTGTCATTGTTAAACTGTTTACCAAACTAGTATTATCAAATGTTGATACACAATAATGAACGATGGGGGGAGGAGGGGGCTTGTGCAGACAACAAATGTGTATTTACTTTCACCAACGTTGAGCTTCCAGTGTGTCTGAACGATTTCCGACCGCACTTATACGAAAGTTGTTGTACGTATGTTTCACGTATAAAACTTGAATCTACAAAACTTTTGCCAACTTGCGCGAGTGCTCAAAATTCAAATAATTGTCAAGCGTGTCACCGTGTTGAAAGTTGCATTTCTAGATGATGTTCCGGCGAATCGAGTTAAGCTGGATAATTTCCACGCGGAAAAAATAATAAATTTATTCATGACCGGCCGGGAAAGCCGAACGTAAACAAACTGCCAACGGAACGAGGTCGAAAAATGCGCGAGTACGGAAATAACGGACGTTTCGTGTCTTGTTTTTCTCGGTTCGAAACTGTCGTTTCAATTCCACGGAAGTTTAAAGGAAATGGAACACTTTTTCCAACGCGTTACCATGCAGAAAGTAGTCATTTTCTGCACCAGTGTGGAAAGTAATCACTTTCTTCACGCGTGCAGAAAGCGCTTACTTTCTCCACAGGTTGAAAAGAAGTATTCGCAAATAATTTAAAAATAAGAGGCTGAAACTCATCCGACCTCGCGTTCTATTTTAATTCACGGTTACGAAAACATGCTTCATTTCCAGTCTCTAATTACATCAATTGCACGAAAATTAGCGAGAAAAGCCAAATGAAGTTTTTAATTATTCCGCCTATTGACCTTTATCACTCGCGAGACGAAGCCATATCGAAGTTGTTACATTTCCTTAATTCATCAAACCTCATATTTACGTTTTATTCGGCTGACGACTAAAGTTTACTGTTCCTTCCATTGGCCTTTGAAACTTTACGCTTTACCATTGATGCAATTAATTACCGAATCGGTAGCATTCAAATAAATTTGATTTAATTGATTGACTGCGTCATTTATAAACGCTCCTGATCGAATTCCACATACATGCAATTAACTATGTATGTATGTAGATAATGAGGACAACAGTGGACAATAATTGTTTCGTTGTTTATCTTGTATTGAGTTGGTAAAAATTTATTTACACGTTGTAATTATTTTGGTTATATATTTACCAGCATACCATGCTTTGTATTGTAATTATAACGATATATATTGTAACATCATGACATTTACATTTCTATGACAATTTTTTCATGACAATATTTTTATTCAACCTTTCCTTCCTGATGTATCGTTAATTAAGAAAATATAACCACCTAATTAAGAAAATATAATCATAATGGATGGAAAAAACAAATTTAAAACAAATTTAATTTTTTCTTGGTACACCGAGAAAACGATATCGTACAATATGGATTGTAAAATTTCCAGCATGCTTATTGGTCGAAATAAAGCAATCGAGCAATGTCATTGGCTACAGTTAGTTACGATATGATATCGTAAACAGTTTATTATATGAATTTGTCCACGTTACAATATATGTTGCGGTGGTTACAATATGGTTTTCTCAGTGTACGAAAGGTTATGTCAAATGGTATTTAAAATATTTATAACGTTCTTTTCATAGAACAATAATGTTTTAAATATTTGATACGTGTATTTATTTTCGAGTTGAATTTGACTAATGCACGCGACATAACCTCAAAGTTCGGTAATTCGTTTTTCATCAACGAAACTCAACTTTCTTTCACTGGGAAAATTGTCAGTCGTCTTCATTTCCATGAAACTCGCTCGTACGTGTACGTGTGAACAAAAACAAGCAGCGCTGCATTCGCTGTGGATTTTACCCATTTCTCTGCTACACATTTCCCACGAAGACAATTTGAAACATTCGATGCTGAATCGGAGGAAATAGTTTAATGGCGCTAACGTTTCATTCGAGCGAGCGTCTCTAAATTTCATCGCTTCTCGAATTTCGCCGCGGAAAAATTAACACGCCGTATAATTATACTCGCGATTACCATACGAAGTTCCGTCGGCCTTTTTTTGTGCTCTTCTTTTTTCATTTGAAAATCACCGCGCGCCGCATTTTTCGACGAAAAGGAAGACTCTAATTTCATCAGCAATGAAATGTTTCGTTTGCATTACCGTTTATTTAATCAAGCAATCCCGTCTTTTCTCCGTGATTTTTGGCCGAATCTCATTTCAACGTCGCGGAGCTTTTATTATGTAAACAAGAAAATTATGGTTTAGGTTTGCGCGTCACTGTTTGTTTTAATCGTGATAATTTTTTGTGCGATTTGTCGTGAAAAAGGAATCGCGGCTAATTTAAGGACGAAGAAGTGTATGGAGTTAAAGGTTCCGACGTTTATTAATAAACGAAAATTTATTATGTAAACTTAGTAACATATATTGTGATAAAAAATGAAAAAAGTTATATTCTCAGACATTGAAAATATTCTAGCTTCTTCTCGTAAAATTATTCAACTGAAAAAATACTATTATTTGTATGATGGCAAGTAAATCAAATAATATAAAGAATTTTTTGAATAATGTTTTCAAATGTTCGTCAAGTTTCCATGTGACATAATTTTAGGACACAAATACTAGAAGCACTTTTTCCTCACACAAAAATAATATATGTTGGTATCACTCGCTTTCAGCTTGTGGTACCAAACATATTTTATTTTTTGATAGGAAAAAATCTTACTCAACTCGGTGAAAATAACTTATGTTGGTAGCCCTTCGGACTACCAACCTAAAATTCATTTTTTCCTCATTAAGTAATATACTATTTTTTTATTTGTTCACCGAGAAAACATTATTGTACAATATGGATTGTGAAATTTCCAGCACGTTTATTGGTTGATAAAAAGCAATCTATTAATGTCATTGGCTGATATTAGTTACGATATGATATCGTAAACAGTTTATTATATGAAACTGTCTACGTTGCAATATATCTTGTAGTGGTTACAATATGGTTTTCTCAGTGTAAAGAAAACGATATTGTACATGATGGATTATGAAATTTCTAGCACGCTGATTGGTCGAAATAAAGTAATCTAGCAATGTCATTGGCTGAAATTAGTTACGATTTGATATCGTAAGCAATTTACTATATGAAATTGTCCACGTTACAATATATCTTGTAGTGATTACAATATGGTTTTTTCAAAGCTGTAAATTGTGAATTTCGCAAAACTAATAATTATGATTCGTATCCTGCCAACTCACAAATATTTCCCTCCATTCGTAACTACGCTATACAATGATCTATAAATAATAAAGTATAAAATATTCATTGCATACTCAGCCGGTTCATCGGCGCGAACAATTTTTGATCGTTGGAACAGAAACAAAGGTACGAAAGAAAAAAGGAGCGAAAAGCGGAAGATGAGCGTGGCGAAAGTCAAAATATGAAGAAAAGAAAAATAATATGTATTTTACGAAGGGAAACTTTTAAAATGTCGTGGCAAGAATTATAATCAGGAAAACTTCATGAGTACTACGTGAAATACTGGCTCCCTCTCACGCAGAATTTTAAATTCAACATGCTCGTTTACGACGTCCGAAGTAACAAGCTTTCGGTCTTCGAATTTAAACTTCTGCACCTTTTTTACCCTTCGTTGCATTTAAGTGTCATTCCATTTTGGTTTCTTTCTAGCACGTGTTACTGGAACAAGACAAAAGGGGGGGGGGGGGTAGTTTGAAAATTTGCAAATTACCACTTTTTGTGGACAATTTTTCGCAAAAATAACATATGATTGAAATGTCCAACGTTTATTAGTGAACGAAAATTATTGTAATACAATTTAACGACATATATTTTTTCATTACAACTGAAAAATTGTCTTCTAAAAGTTGACTATATTCATAATTTTTCTTGTAAAATTATTCGATAAGATACCCCATCGTTTTTACATCCAGGAAATTGTATCAGATTTAATTGTCGTTTACTAATAAACGTTGGAAATTTCAAAAGCATAAAATAATCTCTTGATTTTTTGATTTTCGAATTAATTCATTTCTTTTCTAACAAACGTTACGCAAACATAATTCCGGGCATCGAAACGAGTGCAAACAAAATTGCAAAATCGATGACGTTATCTCGCAAACAACGTAGCGCATTTCGGGCGTTAATTGCGCATTTGCAATTAGAAATTCCAACGTGTGATATCACAAATCAATACCCCGCGTTTACAATAACATTTGACCGTGCGGAAAAATAATACCCGGCCAGTTTTATTTACGACTTTCGTCCGGGGGGCTGAGGTTACGCAATCAAGATAACCGACGCAAATGTTCGCCGTGCAAATGAGATAGCGCCAAGTCGCGTTGCCCTCGCTATTGATACAATTAGGTAATCAAATATCGCGCGCGCAACGTATAAAGGAGCAAAAATCGCATCGGCAACGGCTTTTTAATAAAGAATTATTACAACCCATTATTTCTCGTTAAATTGCAACGCGCCGCGATTTATAACTAAAGATGAAATTCGTTTCTGGTGTTGCCAACCGGTGAACCTATTTTCACGTTCAGTCACGTGAAATGATTTTAATAAAATCATTACGTCGTAATTAATGTCAATCGTAAAATTATAATCAATGTTTCGGTGATACCATTTTAAGACTAGTAGTTAAATGTAACGAAAATAATTAGCAATGGCCGGACAAAAAAGAAAGCAGGACTTTTATGTTGGCAATTCGAAGGGTTATCAACATTGAAATTACGTTTTCCAATTGTCTTGCTGTCGAGAAAATAAAAAAATGGTTGGTACCATCAGCTGACAGCGAGTGGTACCAACGTGTTTTATTCGAGGTAGAATGAACTAGAAAAAATAAAAAAACGTAGAAATTTTAAACCGTAGAATAAGTCGTTATAGAAGACGTCGTACAAAAAAACTTTTTTTTTGCTTTTTGACAATTGACTTCCTTTATTTGGATTTCAATAATGTATTTTCGTCATCGCTTCCATTAGAACATTATATAATCGTGCGTGATCTTTTCTAAATGGCTGGGAAAGACATAAAGTAAATGGTATGGAAATTTATAGGGCACAGTGTATAATCTTACATTTGATTCAATGGCGGTAAAGTTTTTACGACTTGCCGAGCGTCTTTTCAGTCAGCGGCATCCCTCATTTAACTGCGCCCGGTGTTTGTACCGTCAACAACGAATTTAACAAAGCTTGTCTTTTAAATCGCTCTACGTTATTCGTTTTCACGTCAATTAATTTCGAAAAGTATTAAGACTGCAGGTAAAAAATATTTTCGAAATCGGTATAATTTATCGGTGACTATAATATTGAAAGAATTACAATATCAGTATATCATTCGTATTTTGAAGTGTGAAATGCAGAAACAGAAAAAAAAATATATATTATTATTTTATTAGTATGCAAACATTTTGTTTAAAGAATGTCAAAAAGTACTTGCATTTATAAATAATTTTTCACTCGATAAATATTTTTCAATTCACTTACTCATATACAAATACGAAATCTATTGTTTCTAGAAAAATAAGATTATATAAAAATATAATGAGGAAAAATTGGTTTCCCAAAAAATTTGTTCTTCAGGTCATTAAACAGTCAAAGTTTAATTTACGTCGCAATCAAACCATTCTTTTGTTC
>JABFOV010005794.1:0-11526 GCA_022817685.1 Aradophagus sp. ZL-2020
TATTTCAAATATTTTAATTTTTTAAAATTGGTACGAAAAATTTGTTTCTTCAAGTTTTACGTATAATAAGCAAGCTTAAATTTCCAAAACAATATAAAAATTGAGTAAAATCAAAAAATTATTTTTTTATTTTAAATTAATTGTTGAGGGAAATTTTCTTAAAACAACGGGTGGGTTTGTGAAAAAAAAAAAAAAAAAAAAAAAAGTCTTTTAAAACACAAAACATTTTCAACTTTTTATTTTTAGTGATATAATTATTAAAACGATGAAATAATAACCACAAAGTGAATAACCAAGATCGTTATACAATTTTACTACTTATAAATGACAAAGTATGTATTACTCATCACAAAAGTAATCCATTTGTTGCAAACGTTTATACGAATTCGTTAACAGTAATTGTTAATTCATAAACCATAATTTTCATAGTGAATAACACACTTTACCATTTATATTAGTATCATTTACGATTTGGTTGTCTCGTTAAATGCAAAACGCTTAAAAAACGAGATTGAGACTGGCCGTCCAAGCATTTCCGCTCGATTGCAAAAGTTCCGCGCGGCTCAAAGGAACGGCCCGAGTTAACACTTAGCTAAGCGGGATATTATTATAATTAATTGAACGCGGCGGCGGTAAACATTTCGTCAGTATTGCCGCGCGTCTAATTTACAGTAGCGGCGGAATGAATTTCAATGGTAACGAGGTTAGCTGGGTTATATTTACGGGGTTATATATTAACATATCGACGATCCGAGTGCCGCAACGTCGGCTTTATGATTTTCGATCGCAAGCAGCCTCCAAGTTTCGAAATTGCGCCGCTGCACGCTCGTCCCGTGAAATTTACGATCAAGCGACGCGTTAGAAATTGGCACATTGCTGCATATTTGTCAGGCTAATTTGAATATCCCGCGTAATCGATTCGGTAATGCTCACGCGATGACCCGAGCAACATGATTTTAAAATGTATCATCGCAATTTTCGACTACATAAATTACTCGCCGAGGAAATTCTGACGTCAATTATTTTGCATAAAAAGCAATTAAGATTTGCCGTGCGCTAGTATACGGCGAATAACGGTGAATAAGGCCGGTAATCAACGAAAGGTTTTAAGATGTTAACCAGCGCTTACGATAATTAGCGTAACAAAAACTCGGAAACTTTTCCTTACTTATATTCGCACAAAAGTCATTACATTAGTGTCCGCGGAATCATTTTGCCGTAAATGGATTTTCCATTCGTAGTTAAAAGTCTATTTACGGAAATGATTCCCTACATGGTGACGCAGGTGCTTTGAGTGTATAATTGCGCATACTCATTGTATGTACTTGAAAACATTTTACCTTGCCTGTATATAATAAAAGTATTGCAATATTATTGTAATTTTGCATGCAACGAGCTCCGCTATACAATTAACTTCCATTAGATTTTACCGATTGACTCATAGATTCGTTGTAACAATTATTAAAATTGTACGTATAGAAAATGAATTTCGTATAATATTTTTTTTTTATTTATAAAGTTAAGTTTACAACAAAGTTTACAACATTAAGAAGCTTATGTTAACTCGTTCGAACATGTTATCCAAGTAATTATTAGTACTTTGAATAAATCAGAAAGTTTGCTCGAATTTGCATTAACAACGTAAGCGAAGAATTAAAATCACATTAACTTTCGATTTCGGGGCCAAAAAGTGTAGCGGCAGGCCTGAATGCTCAAGTTTTTTATACTCTACTTGGAAAACGCAACGATCAAGATGAAGCACCTGCTTCATCAGCATGACATACTTGCATTACTTCCAAGAATCAATTGAACTGTTACTAAAAACTAATTTGTTGGACAATAAAGAATAATATTTGACACGTGAATATAAACGACTATGACATTTCTCGTACGCAAATGAAGGTCGACAGACAAGCGGAATAAATCTCCATTAAGGTTCACGTGTTGGGCGGCAAAAAAAGATGGAAAAAAAGAGAAAATGAGGAACCTTCAAACATAGTCATAATGCCATACAAATGTCATTATGAGTAACTTTGCTGTCCGACTCAAGTACATCTCTATGCATGCATCCAGATTTTTATTTATTAAAACAATCATTTCTACGCCGAATTAATGTGTACAACAAAAACGTGTCAATATTATTGCAATTGCAAAATAATTACAATACTAGTCACATTTAAACACAAAACGACTGCAAACACAACTTTCATGTGGAACCAATATACCCTGTAATTAAATGCAGACACTTTTTATTAAATTTGCAAAACGAGTATTACCAAAAATATTGACTTTACGAATGAAATGTGAACAAGTTATGGAATAAAAAATTGAGAAAACTGTCAGTTAATATTACAAATGATTGAAATATAACAATTGGAACAAGTGAACCAATCAAACAGCTTGCTTCTATTCTTCGCATGTGAAGGGAGTTTGACGGCGTCGCCGAAAACGGAGTCTCAGTGTGAAACACAAAGCAGAGGAGTATACGCGCGATTTGGTAAGAGCTTGTGAATGGTGAAGATGATACACTCTTGTGGCGGATCGCGATTATGGAAGTTGCGCGCATTTGGCTACTACTCGTGAAGAGGAGCATTACGTAAAGGCAATGCCGGAGGCATTACTCTTCTCACTGTGGCGGCCAATGAGTAATAATACGTATTTAGAGGCGTAACGAGCAACACTCTCTGCCAACGGGAGTACGACACATGGCTCTCCGGCTCGCACTGTACTTGCAATTTCGCGCCGCTTCGTGCTGAAATTTCGTAACGACCGTACATATATAATATGTACCGAAGCGAGAGGCAAGCTGACTCGCCCATAATCACGGCGGTCCCATTTTACGATCTTTCACAATTATATCCAGCCGAAACATGTGTACCCCGCCGGCGACTTTTCCGATCCCCGGCGCGACCGCCTGGCTTCCTGGAATAAAATTCATCATGTCCCGCCAAAGATGATCCGCGCGCACGAATCCGTTTCGTATATTTATTCAGTCCCCGAGGAAGTCGCAGCTTCTTGAGGGTTTATTTTCGTCCGGCTACTACGTCCGATCGTCGATGGTATTAGTACTGCTGTTTTTGTCCTTACAATTTTCTTGTATTTTCTAGTGATTTTACTTTGTCAGATGCGGACGCAAAATGACATTAAACTTTTACTTTGTGAATAAGTAGAAGCTGCACGTTTTTTAGTTTGTGATTCAGTAAAATCTGTATTATTTCATAACATTAATTGCGTTAAATAAAACAGTCTTTAAGAACAAGTATTTAAATATGATTTTTTTTTTTTTTTTTTTTTGGACTTTTGATATGTTTGAAATATGTTAACCAATTTCAAATTCTTTTATTAGCTTGTAACACACTTATATAAGCTTAAACATTTAGCCGGAAATACAAACATTTGTATGCCAATAATCCAAGATAAAAAATGACCGGAAATTGAAACATTATACAAAACATTACGTAGGTCTTGAGAGGCAAAATTATAACAATCATATTTCTCAGCTTTATTTCTACATAATTATCATGACAATTTGATAACATACGTTTGCAAACGAAGTGTTTGAATAACGAATACGTAATACCTATGATTGTGGATTATTATTTATAAAACATAGTCGCGCGTGGGAAAATATCACATCGCGCTGCTCTGTTTTCCTCTTAGGCAGTGCATGCAATTAAATAATTCTACTGTTATGTAAAAGATACGTTCACTTTAACGCTTCATTAAATTATAATGTCGTAAAAATGCCGCGACTACACAATGTTTATGTAAGAAAAGTTCTTC
The DNA here is from genome assembly GCA_022817685.1 of Aradophagus sp. ZL-2020. Classification (NCBI taxonomy): domain Eukaryota; kingdom Metazoa; phylum Arthropoda; class Insecta; order Hymenoptera; family Scelionidae; genus Aradophagus; species Aradophagus sp. ZL-2020. Next base: position 3,784 of record JABFOV010005794.1, read on the forward strand.
AATCATGTGCTGGGAAGTGTGTAAAAAACTGCATTACTGAATCGATTTTTTAGCATTCAATCAGCGATTATATTGCAATGAACAAAATATAAAAAAGTTGAAGAGTAACAAAAACGGAGAAGAAAACAAACAAAAATACCAATTCGTTAATTTGTATGTTTATCGGTAAAATTTTTCAAATATTATAGAATTATTATAACTATTCGTGTAACATATCGTCGAATTGCCAAATAGTACGGTAAATATTGTTATAACATTTTCTAGCGTGCAGGCTGTAGAAAAAATATTTCTTTTTCTCAGTATTCCTTTTTTTTTTACTTCCGTCACTTTTATGTTTACCTGTCGTTCTGACCATACTAGACGAGAGGTCAGCGACTCACTTGAATCGTTTAAACTAACTGTTCAAGAGTGGGGCGTAGCAACTGTTCGGCTCCCCAACTAACGTAATAAAATTTTAGTCGACTTAATAATAAAAGGCGCGTACGATTTTTCACGCGATTACCTTTAGCTCGATGTAATCGCCGTCGTAAAAGTTTTCGATAATAAAGTAATTATAGCAGTTTGCAACTCGTACGCCGACAAACGTTTCGCTACAGTAACAGTGTTGCGGTCTTTTTTCGCATTGATTAATTTCACAAATCAGCTTGACTTTTATTTTGCTTTTTTTGTTTCTTTTTTTCCTCTGCTTTTTTCGTTCAATGAAAATACACCACTAATGTTGAGTTCAGTGTGAAAGAGTTGCTTAACGAAGCAGCAGTTAAATTTAATTTTTACGATTCAGTCGAAGACACGTTTTGCCATTTACACATATCTACTTTTCCGCGACTTTCGCGCAGTTGTTAGTATACAACAACAAAGACCTGTCTTTTCGCTATATAAAAAGCTTTTGTAACGTATCTATTAGCGAATGTTGACAGGTTTATTTAATTATTAACGATCGTACGAAAAAAAATTGTCTTTAAAATTTTCTATTTCTCGATTCTGTTTCTCGATTAAAAATCTTTTATCACATGAGGCGTATATCGAATTCCATTAGAAGATAGAAAAAATGCGACAGGTGTTTGCGATATCCTATTATAGGGTCCTGAAAGGTGTTCTCGAAATCAATTTTATTCGTGGTCTATTGTAGAAGAACCTAGTTTTACTAATATACGTAATCATAAAATGACTGTTGGAAATGTGTTCGTGCTAATGTCATGCTTGACTTCTTCATAAGTTGAAACAATCTAGATCTTTGAAAGATATATACTTCTGATATGTTAATTAATTTTAAACAAAACAATTTCACTGAGAAAACTAATATTTCATTAATTACCACGTAATACTTTTCGACAAAATTAGATTTTTTTATTGTATTTTAAAAAATGCTCGAAATGTCCTTATATAAAAATCGCCAAAAACTTAGAATTCCATTTCATTGATTTAGTAGAATTAAAAAAAAAAAACAATTGATTTAAATTAAAAAACAATCAACCATTATTTATAATAATTTGACAAAATTATTTTTATACAATCAACTGTTCATTGTTAAAATTACTATTTAATATTTTCCACTAATATTCAATTCAACAAAATCAAATTACAATAATAATAAAAAAAGTAGATCTACTAGTGACAAAATTAAACTCAATCGAATCACAGTGCATAATCATATTCACGAATGTTATTTACAAACTACGACATTTGAGAACATTGGCGTGATGTTTTGGATATTTTATGCTATCTAAGCACATGATTCCATTTCGCGTGTCGCAACGAAACGTGCGACACCCACGTGAGCGTGTAATGTCACTGCTATGTTGATTAGTGGGCCATGGAATGCGCTGTACTTGTCATAATTGTATGTCGGAGAAATGCATTAAAATTACATGATGTATATTTAATGGTGAATTATTGCCATCTGCTTTCGAATATTTTATTTGCTACAATGTACACACTGATACAACTGGAAGCAAAATCAGCAATAACGTCAAGAACAAAGATTATTCAGATGAACAACTTTTTATATAGTTGATTTCTGAATGTTTATGGCATATTTTCATAAGAACGTTTTTTCATAATTATTAAACATTTCAATCAAATAATTTCGTATAAACAATTGTATTGTTACTTTTGATATATTATTTCACGAATCTCTTTGTCAGAGAAATATTAGGACATTCTTTCTCTAGATGAACGGTTTAAAAAAATTGTCAAAGTTGATCCCTCTCTAGTTTAATCATCTGCAATGTCCGTCAAAGAAATTGATGGATCGGACTCTTTAAACAAAGTCAATTACAAGCCGACTTGTCTAAATTCATGGCAACGTAAGTGACGACGTATTTAACGACATTGCTCTGCATGAGGCGGGTCGTATCTAGAGTCAAAAAAAGAAGAAGTAGTAGAAAAAAAACGGTACAGGTATTGCATCGCGCCGTCGGTGACCAATCAGAGGCGATGAATTGGTTTAAGCTCCCTTCATTAAGCTGAATTTGCCTCGGGCGCCGTCAATGACCGATAATCCGCTCGAGAAAAAAATCCGAGTCACTACTCTTCAATAACGTCCAATCTTCCGCACGACTATACAAATCATCTCATCTCATTCTCGACAACAATCGACACTTTATGTGTTAATAACCCATGTTATTTGATCAATTTTATAAATGACAATCGGATTATTGCTTGATTTCGAAGTCAATCGTTAACTATGCATGACGTTTCTTTTTCTTTTTATACAGTCAAGAAAAAATATCGTGAAAGGAAATGTTTGAGATGGTAGTCGTGAAATTTTTACTATTTTTAAAAGGTTGCTAATTATGTGAACAGTACGAACATTGCAAAATAAAACTTATGTTTTAAATAGTGAAGCACGCCATTCGAATGAAAGCATACAACGATCTTTTCGTAACAAATTTTAATTCCGATCGACTTTAAATTAAAGATGAATCAAAATTAAAAAATTTTAATTCAACACATTAAAATTAATTAATAATTCATTTACTCACTAAGTAAATTTTTCGACGGAAACAGTAAATGACTTTATTTTCTAAATTTATTAACTGAAAACTTAGTGAAGTACATTATAGTGCCAATTTTTTTGCGTTTTAATGAACAAATTGCTTTAAGTTTAATTCGTTTGTGACATGCATTGCGGGTGTCAGGGTATTTTTTTTGTACAATTTAAATAGCAAACCAGGAAAACATGATGTGGAAAGCACAATTATCTGATTAAATACAATATATTTATAGCAGCAGTTGCCATATTTGCACAACAGTATGTGTTTAACTAGCAAACACGTGTCTTCCTTTTCGTGAAACTGCTAATTTAAACGTGACATGTGATATTTACTAATTTGAAAGGCAATAAAATATTTTCAGAAAGTCTAATTCTCATAACTGCAAATTATTAACAAAATCTAAACTGAATTTATTAAAAATTAAAGACAGACTTCTTGAAATTTAATTACTGTATATTTTATCTAATACAATCGTGACAGCTGCTAAAAATAAAACGAACGAATCGTTCGTCTTTTGTTCGCTGTCCAGTGATACTTTATAATAAATTGTTTTGATTCTGAATCAGATTGATCATCACTTTTCCAACGTGTGACAATTGCATCAAGATATTCAAACATCTACTTTAACGGCATGTAAAGCACTTTGGCTTCCATATCGTTGCCCGTTATCAGTCGAGAAAGTAGACATTAAACCGGGCTAGAATTTAAATTACGCTGGCAATTCGTCGCAAGCGCGTTTCGTATGTTTACATTTAAGTAATAATTGCAATCATTAATTTGTAATAGCCAGTTTAATAATAATATTCGTGCGTTAACGAGTACGCGGAATTGTAATTTAATGATAATGTTTTATTGTAATGCTGCAGTTGGTATAATTTATTTAAAGTCGTAAGACGTAATCTCTATAAATATATTTCATGGCTTTTAATGGCAGTTCATAAAGTATAGGGAATTATTTTTAACATACCAAAAGTAATGTTAATGTCATTAATAATAGAGTGCGCGTTGTTTAATTACACGACGTTCGCGTAATTCGAATTACTGAAATATCTTTGCGAGCGAACGCGCTGGTGCACTGAACTGTGCGCCGTTAAAAGATGTCGCTAGCGCACGGCGCGGTCGAGATTTTTATCATCCGCTCCGATCGGTCGTTTTTTTCCATGCGCGCGTGTCAGACGAGGGTTGTAGCAGATCTCTGCAAGGGATGCTTTTCTCGCGATGACATTTTTTCTGCGTCGGTAACTGGCGTTGGTAATGTAGCATTTGCAGATTTCTACTTGATCGCGAAAGAAAAGTAGAATATCTTTAGTACGCGAGATACGACGGTTGTTATGTTCTGCAACACGTTAAATCAATTTCCTCGTTAAGACATTGTCATTCGACTACATTTGATATGTGCCGGGATCCGGAGTATCATCTTATCAGACGCTAATTAATTTACGTCAGTCTGTGGAGGGTTATAGAAGCAATTACTGTTACTCGTCTAATCCATTCACATGTTCAGTATTAATTAGGAGTTTTGTTACTCATATTTTTTTAATGATTCGCAATATCAAAAACTAGACTTATTTTATAAATTAATTATTAAAAGCACTACATTTTGTACAGTCTTATTAACTTTTCTCCTTATTTAATGCATTACAAATAAAAAACTGACGATTATTTACCACTGCTAACAGAAATATTAGATATGTACACAATTTACAAACAATTGTTATACTTCTCAATGTATCAAATTGGTACAAAAGTTACTCCGGCAATGTATATTCCATAACCAATAATAATGCTCACTATTACTGTATACGATTTCGTATTCTTTACATTCAATATTTATAGCGTCAATGTTTCTACTATTTACTTATTAACAAATTTCATTCCGGAAAATCTTATCCTTATTAAGGTTCCTAAACTTAATTTCTCGCCAACATAATAAGGTTCGTTTATGATAGAAAAGGTTTTAATTTCATTACTCCAAAGCTAACAAACGCTGCTGCAAAGCAACGCTCAAAACAACAATCATTTCGCGAATATCGCGAGCAAAGCAGATGACACAGGAACAACGAAAGCCGCGAGGCGACTCTCGTGGCGGCGCACGACGAAGTGCGGCTGACACAATGTGTCGTTGTTCGGGAGTACGCGTGCTCGCAAAAACGCGTGCACGTACACTGATGCGCGAAAAATCGTAGGGGGGTTAAAAAAAAAAGAAAAAAAGGAAGAGGAAGGAGCGCGCTCGCGAGGAGAAAAAGAAATGCGAGCGCGACGGGGAAGTCGGCGCGTCGGTGGCAGGGGTCGGGGGCGGGATTTACCGAGCCGGAAGTGGGATATGCGTAGGCGCACGCTCGCTTCTTTGCTTCTCAATTTTTGCCCCGCTTCTTTTCGCGCGCGTTCTTCCTTCTTTTCGATTCTCCGTCCGTCTTTTTTCGGCGATTTTTTCGCGCACGCGTGCCAACTACTAGGCGGAGTTTGGAGGGGGTGAGCGGGTGGCCGGCGGAGGAGGGAGGGGCGGGAGGGAGAGGAAACGCCGAAAAAAAGGCCACGGGCGAAAAAGTGGAGGCAAGGTGCCGGGGAGGAGCGTACGCGTACGCGGAATAAGTCGCAGAAAGCTGCGATTTCGCCGGCGTCTTGCTCGGTTTCCGAGATCTCGAAATCGGCCGGGTCGCACGGGAGGGGCGCCGGTCCGGGGGCGGGGGTCGAAGACGCGGGGTCGTAGAGGGGGTGGCGGGTGGTAATCTTATCGCCGCGGTGTCAAGCGCCCGCGGAGAGCGGCGCAGTCGGCGAGGAGAGGGTCGCGGAGGGACGAGGAGGAATCGCAGTTGGGTAGGGACACTTCGCTGGTGAAGGGGAGCGTGGTCGGTGCAGCGCGCCGATCAAACTACCTGGAAGCCAGTGTCACACGCGTGTCCGCCGACTGTCTTACACCACGCGCGCTTATCTCTTTATATCACGGTCGAGTCAAGTGGTCCGCTCCGAGTGCCCGAGCCCGAGTCACACGAACTTGATCTTTGGCTTCGCTCTTTTGACTTGCAACGTTGGTGCGTTGTTTGACGTGATATGTGATTCTGTGTGTGCGCGCTAAATTTCCCGAGGCGACGGTCAAAAGAGATCGGTGAAGCAGTAAGTGATCATTTACTTGTAATTTATTGCCGATGAAATGAGATTCGAACGTGAGGAATTGAGAAGATGTATTCCGAGGATGATAATTTGAGCATGGTTTTCGCGAACGATCGTGCGCGCCCAGTCTATTTGTTTCTAAGTGGTTAATTTGTCTGGCTGGGGATGGGACAATGGTTTTGTTAGCGGGAAAACAGAGGCGCGATAAGTGCCGTTCCGTCCTCTCGATAAGAAAACGATACGGCTAAGCGTTAGACGGAGGGAAAAAGGATGCGGACAAGATTGCTGTATCAGTTTTACCGGCTATTTGTCCAGTGGCGGCTTTTTTAAAACAGACGGCTTTGTGTTTTTTTTCTCATTCTTGCTTTATCTTGTATATATGTGTATATATATCTTATTTTATGTTTGTATTCGTTCGTAGAAAAACTAGTTGTAACAATATTTTACATTTTGCTTTTAGTAGGTATAGTAGTTACTGTGCATTGTTCGTTTTAATGTTTTCCTATAAGGGAAAATTAACAGTTAGTTGGCAAAAAATGACTCATTAAAATTTTGTATTGCGAAGGTGATGATAATTTTTGCAGAAGCATTATTCTTGCGATGAAAAATTATAAATAGTGATAACAATCTATGCAAAAAGTTGTGATAAAAGAAAAAGTATTCATAAAATAATTGTTGGTACCGTATGATTCTAAAATTGCTTACAAAAAGAAACAAAATACATGAAACAAAACCACAAACGAATTGATGGAAAATTTTCATTCCAACAAAAATTGCGAGTCCGCTTTTTGTGCTGGAGTAAAAACTTTGACGATAAATGTGTTATAATTAAAGTTGTAATCACTGAATCGAAAACTTGTTTACATCAATAATTTTTTTTTTACTTTTTTCATGTTGTTTTCTGACATTATTGATAAGAGTATTTATTTTTTCACGTATTTTCATTCACTACTTTTTAAATTGTGTAGGGTAAAAAGTAAAAATTTACGCTTCAGTTTATACATTGGTGACATATTGTTATGTATCAAGATTTAAATTTTGTTATGCTGACATTCGCAATGAATAACAAATAAATCAGACATGATTACAAAAATTATATATTCTCATGTATTACTTTGAAAAAATTACATATCTTAAAATGTATGTGTAAAATGTATCTAAGACACTTTTTAAACTGAAAGGCATTTTTCATTTCCCAGATGTCTTCCAAAAATCAGAATTAGAGGTCAATATTTGATCAAAACATTCAATAATAGATAAATGTATTTTCATTTCTTCTGTTAAAATTTTAAATTCTCCAATTAAAATGTAATAAAATCTAATTTAATAAAAATGTCAACTCATTCAAAAAAAAAAAAAAAAAAAAAAAAAAAAAAAAAAAAAAAAAAAAAAAAAAAAAAAAAAAAAAATAATATAATAAATAATTTTCAAAAAAAATACCCTTTTTGTAGTAAGAGGTAGCAATTGCGTCTGTGAAAAAGATAAACAGAATAAAAAAAAAAAATATTGTACAGTAACAGTGAAGCACAAAAATGATTAAGTAAGCAGTAAGATGTCAGCATAAACACTTCAGTAAAGAATGTATACATCAATGTTTTCTCTCTATCATGTATAGTTTTGTTATGTATTGTATTGT